>CM049319.1:66443416-66610916 GCA_026874595.1 Sipunculus nudus | reverse complement strand
TCTTTTATAAAATCCTGAGCTTTGAACTTACGGAGGTCCCACGATATGCCTTAATTTACCACCCTGGTACTGCAAACATACGTCTAGCGAATCAATCCGGGTATTTATTTTTCAAAAGTCACCCTGCATATGTGTCAGCTTGTGAAAATATTAAGTATTTTTTTCTGATTTTATCAAATTTATTATAAAGAATCTATCCTCTGTTGTCATTAGCATTACGGTCGAGTCGTTCGAAAACAAAGATGACGCCGGTCTTGTTTAGAAAGTAGTCCGACACCACAGTTCTCTCCCTCCGCCGCCAGATTCCTTCCGTCTCCATCCGCGACATCAGGGGTTCTAGTTTTCCGCGGTACGAATCAACTATTGACAGGTATTCCTCCCTCATTACGATGCACACGAATCCACCTATTATTATCGAAACAGAAACAAATGATATAGTCATACATTAGAAAAAAAAAACTTCTGAAGCACTTAACAGCACATTCCCAAAAGCATGCGCACTTTTCTTAATGTCCGTCTGCTGTTGTCGCCAATGCTACTTCTGCTGTGAGAAGAGGGGAAAACAGCTGGCTGGGACTGCCACTCAGTTAGCTTATATACGCTAAGAGTTTTGTTAAAATTATGTGATTCTTGAACAAAAATTAGGTTACAATTGTTGCGAAGCAGAATGAATGACAAAGGCATTTTTGTATAATTTGTCGTTTATCGATGAAGCTTGTGCACCTTTTCGTTATCACTGCAGGCTGTATATATGATTCTGTTGGAGAATCGGGTCAGGATCAAGTAATAACTGCAACTGGGTTGAATACAGCAATTTCATTTCATGTTCATGCAATAATATTTTAACACATCATAATAAAAAATAATAATAGGAAACAATATGATCGGCAAAGAAAACAGTATGTTCAGTGCACATGCAGCTGTGATGAGTGGTTGGACGCCAGTGTCGTTGGTTACCTCCACCTGTGAACATCAGTGTTAATAGATATCCCGTATATTGAACCAAATTGTTTCGATAGCTAGATCAGATGCATGGGAATCCAACTGGGACATCAGGGTTAAACATACTAAACATTTCTTTTAATATCTTGAGACTTCTCAACCGAGATCCCTTATTGTCAGTGTAATGAACCTGGACCCTAAGTTTTAGTCTTTACCGAAAGACGTCGCTAGTATGGGAAGGGAGGGATCCGTTGACTATGAGCTGACATGGATGGAGGGTGTGTGAGGGATATCAGGGCCATTTTCAGCTTTTATCGTTGTAACAACAACAAAATAACACTTGCTAGCTTGGCAGTCTACCGTGCAATCTCTTGAAAACGCGATGTATTAATTTCTATGTCTTTCCTATCTGGTAAGTTTTGTTACCAAAAGGTACTTTAATCACTTTAAGGGGAAAAGAAGCCCACGCATACAACGACACAAAATTTTAATTAACTATGCAAATGATGGGTTGTATAGGACGTCAAAAGCGGTCGATCCCGTCCTATAAACTGTCCTGTTATAGTCCTTTCCATCAAGTTCTTTAGTAATTTAGGATCACCCTAACATAAGTTTAAACAAAAATACGGGAAGTTCACATGCGACTACGTGCATCCACCGAAATCAGAGTGGTACGAGTGAAGTGAGGCATGGATTTAGGAGTAGGGGGAAATAGAGTGAGATGGGTTGTATATCAGCATTGCTGTCTGCCACGTAAACATGATTTTTGGTGGCGCCACCTGTCATTCGAACAAGAAAGCTATTTATTATGTATATACATGCAACATTTCAGAGGATAAGTCAAACCACTGCAGAGATATGAGTGATTTTTACTTTAGGCAGATGAACAGATGGAAACCACGCAAAATTGGTTGTAGGTTTGGCGACCAAATTTGTATAAGCTGAAGAGCTATGTAAGATCTATAGCAAATGTCAGGCCGATGCATCAAACCAGTCGCGAGATATTAGCATGGAAGTCTGTAGCAAAAACGTGAATATAGGTGGCGCTCCCTGCCAACTCAAAGAAAAGTCTATCCAAGATGAGTAGTTTCAAGCGGATAAGTGAAAAAAAAACTGCCGAGATATGAATGACTTTAACCTCAGACAGACGAACAGATTGACGCTATGCTAAAATGGATGCAGGTGGCGCCACCGGATTTGTGTATGATATAAAGCTATCTAAGAGCTGTACTCATGCAAAATTTTAGGGATATTAGTGATTTTTACCCCTAGGCAGATGAACACAACGCAAAAATGATTGTAGGTTGGGGAACAAATTTGTAAACAATGTAGAGCATTGTATCTGTACTCATGCAAAAGTTCAGTCCGATTGGTCAAACGAGTCCTAAGGAATGCGGGTTTGTGTTTGAAAACAGACGCATAAATGGACACTGTGCAGCAGTGAAAGGTCAGAGGTCAACCGAAAATGAAGTCAAAGCAGTTAACATAATTCAAAGTTTCATTAAATTCCGTCCAGTGGTTACGGAGGAGTTCTTCGGAAACCTAGGCGCGGGTGGTGGCGGTGGGCTGAAAACATAATATCAAAATTGTGTTTGCGGATACAGTTAAGAGGTCCCCGCTTCATCCCGTCCAAGGGGCGGGGGTATTCATTGATTTCAGGGGCCGTCTTTTTTTCTGGAGGTGGCCCTTGACCAATCATTGTGTTGGTGAACAATGAAACATTTTTTTTGGTATCCGTGTACACAGCAGCGTTTGATTAGCAGTGGCGTCGATTTATCTTCAAGGGTAAGTGGGGAGGGAGGGGGAGGTGTGTTTCGCAGGCGGGGGGGGGGGGGGGGGTGGTTGGGGGGGGGGGGGGTGGTAATCAAAGTTGGGATTTTTTTTATAAATAACCACACACATGCACACACACATATAAATATATATATATATATATATATATATATATATATATATATATATATATAAATATTACAATTAAAGTTTTAAGAAGTAAGGTAATTGTTTCCAGTATATGGTAATTCTAAACCAGGTTTAGATTTATAAGCTTCTTATTAAACTGAGAAATAGAACCAAAGTGTACAATTCTAATTTTTAAAATATTTCATTTTCATTATATAAATATAATTGAATAACCCCCCCCCCCCCCCCGGCCTTTATTGACGCCCCCGCTCATTGTTTGTCTTATAATACATTATGTGTAACAGATTAGTATGTTTCTTTTTCTTACTTTTATTATAAATATTATTGATTATTTATATCGATTTTACCTGGTTTTGTTAATCTTGCCATCACCTGTATCCCTTTTGCTGGAATGTGACCTTCGCCCATTCCGCCAGAGGTCACCACTGCGTCATAAGAACCTGAAAGAAAGCATACGGTTGATCACTTGACCACACTATAGGACATAAAGATTAAGAAACGGGTCTTCTTTTCGCAAAATTTTCGATTGTTACTAGCCTTTTTTTGTGGTTCCTGCAGAGATCTTTAAAAAAATCTGCATTATTGACAATAATCGTTGGACACCAATATTAACAAACTAGGAATCTACATTCTAAGGAATGCAAATATCTGCCATGTGAGGGAGTTCCTTTTGTGGGATCCTCATAAAACCGCGTTTACAATCACTTATCCGGTCACTATACGAAGGTTCAATCGTACATAGGTGACTGTCCATTTCTGAATGTTCATTGATGACGTTCATGAATCCGGATCATCCGCCGGATTCGCCCCAAAATCTCATCAAGTATTTATTGGCGCACTCCAAAAATGCCGTGACAGTTGTCATGAGATTTCGTGCGTGGACTACGTGAGTTATATTGTGAACAAACATAGAAACACGCAAACACAAAGACATATACTACACACACACGCACCCTGCGCTATGAATTTAAATATATCGCTTTATTAATTATGATAATAAATCCATGAAATTGATGATAAATTCATGATATACATATAAATAATATATATTTTAACAAATATTACGTGCTCAAGTACCTAACCAGTGCGTCCTCCTACACTTAAGTGCAATAGAACACACACAGTGAAATTATGACATATTCAATTGATGTAAAGGTTAATAAGTCAAGGTACTTGAATTCTCTTATTTATGCATTCAATCAATCATAGTTTTATCTACTGCCGCTGACACGTGTGTTCGCTTGATTTATATTATCAAATGATGATAACATGTCATTCCAATGCATCCACAGAAATATAAATACGTTATCTATTTCATACATACAATGGAACAGAAAGGTAACAAAGGGCAATCGTACACCCCTAAAAACTAACCTAGAAGTAAGGAATTTGTGAATATCTGACAGACCATACTTCAGGTGTCCTTGGTACTGATTTTCGTTACACTCTGAACTACTTGAATTAATATCTTTGCTATTTTTAACTAAAGGCACGTGCGTAAGTTAAAAGTATCATGTTACTGTAAATTTGGTAATAATTTTGAACGTTTAAACGTGGTAATGTCGGGAGTTAATGCCCTGTGTGTGGCTCCAAGAATTGTATTCCAACAACGTGGACTTGAATCTCGTCCTGACAGTTATTAATAGGCCCCCTGGCCAAGGTCGTGCCACAAGCGATTGTAAAACTGGATATTTCTGCCTCCGACAGGAGGGTATCCGTTAATCCCCGTAAGCATGTGTTTGTGTGTGTGCGTTTGTGTGTGTGTGTGTTTTTTTTATAATATAACTCACGCAATCATGACGGAATCTCGTGAAATATTTGAGCATTACGGGAGAAGGCCAATGAAGGACAGATGTGAATTTTGTGATCAGGATTCAGGAATGTCATCAATAAACATTCGCAAGTTCAGAGTCACTTACAGAGTCACTTACAGAGTCACTTACAGAGTCACTTACAGAGTCACTTACAGAGTCACTTACGCACAAATGGACCTGGGATACGAGCCGAATAAATGAACGCAGACACGATTTTGGGAGCATCCCACAATAAGGACTCCTAAACCGCGGAGGCTTGCATTCCTTAGAATGCATATTTTAACTGTCTTTACTTTTCCTGTCAAGAGCAAAAGCAGATTATTTACAACGGGTGCGGATGCGGTGATTCACATATGGCGCCTCGCGATACAGTTTTCAGATATCGATATTTTTTTAATATGCCAAAAACTAATTTCTTTGTATTAAAATAATATTTCTGATGCAATTTATACATTGAATGAAAGTTAAAAGTGTGTCTTTATAAGAAAAAAATGGGCGGGAAAGGGGGGGCGTAAACATATATGTCGTTTTCATCACAGGATTTGCCTTATTTGACCCCAGTGATATCACGGATCTTAAGAGTACCGCTATCTCAGGTTATTTCGCGTGGGCAGATGAACCGGTACCCGGTATAATCTGAATGGGCAGTTAAAAATGTCTGTACTGACCTTCTGCTATAGAGGAGCCTTCTCCGCCAAGCTTGTCACAGATGTAGTTTTTATAACAGTTCCATTTTTTCGATTCATCCAACAAGGACTTGGCAGGATCTAGTGCGTCTATAAATTTAAATCCTCTGCACTTCAGCTGTGGAAAAAAAAAAATCCTACTTAGACTGGTAACCATTGCGGCATACAAAGAAACTACTTCGGTACCCGACCTCGGAACAAATTCGGTGTCAAATAAAAGCAGGCTTTCATAAAAGCTTCTGTACAAGACCATGTATCGACCCAACCACTATATTAGAAAGGTTACTATTAAAGGCCCGGGTCTGTTCAAAGAAATACGGTAACATTAGTAATATTATTTGTAACAAAACTAACAACAGGACCTAATCTGACTTTTACAGAAAAAAGAAGACAGGATTTATCATTTAAAATAATCGTAAATCCGTTTAAAATGTAAATATAGAAAGTTATTTTTTATTAATCATGATGTATATTTTTTAAATAACAGAAACATGTGACGTACCTGAACACCGACGTAACCGGTGCCTGCCGCCACGTCCAGTACACGGGCACTGTCTCGCCTCTCCTGAGGTATATATCGGGCCAGGGTTTCCCCCGCGTGGAAAGGTCCGATGTACTTCTCAGCGTTCAGATCCTGTTTTTAAAAAAGACTAGAAATTTAGCTTCAGGAGATGGTTTACAGTGATAAGTAAAAAAAACAGTGCTTCCTGCTTTAATTTGTGGATGAGGGCGTGGTCATGGCCAAAGTGTTCCTCCGGTTTCTATTCAGTAAAAGATACGCTTACACTGGCCACCTAATTGTCTCAGCAGATAAATTCCCATCTTGATATGTCATAGGAGTACTTTCCAGTTGTATTTTCGTGACCTTATCAAATCTTCACCAAAAACCACTCACGGAGCTGCAATTTTACGCACTGAATATTATGCGGATGTCGCAGCTCACATGTAGGAATTAAGGGTATACCGTTAGTGTAAAGCCATTTGAGGCTCTACAGTATTGAGAATTGTAAGTAAGAGACAGAGAGAGTAACAAAGAGAGAACGACAGGAAGAATGAGAGATAGACAGAGAGAGTAACAGAAAGAGAAAGACAGAAAGAAAGACAGACATTAAGTAACAGGGAGAGAATGCCAGAAAGTAAGAGAGAGAAACAGGGAGAGAACAAGAGAAAGAAAGAGAGACAGAAAGAGTGAATAACAGAAAGAAATGGACGGATAGAAAGAGAGATAGACACAGAGAGTAACATTAAGAGAACAACAGAAAGAAAGACAGACGGACAGAGAGAGTAACAGTAAGAGAACAACAGAAAGAAAGAACGACAGACAGAGAGAGTAACATTAAGAGAACAGCAGGAAGAAAGAACGACAGACAGAGAGAGAGTAACAGTAAGAGAACAGCAGGAAGAAAGAACGACAGACAGAGAGAAACAGTAAGAGAACAACAGAAAGAACGAGAGACAGACAGAGAGAGTAACAGTAAGAGAAAGACAGAAAGAAAGAAGGGCAGACAGAGAAAGAGTAACAGTATGAGAAAGACAGAAAGAAAGAGAGACATACAGAGAGAGTAACAGTAAGAAAACAAAGGAAAGAAAGAGAGACAGACAGAGAGAGTAAAAGTAAGAGAACAACAGAAAGAAAGAAAGACAGACAGACAGAGTAACAGTAAGACAACAAGAGAAAGAAAGAGAGACACAGAGAGAGAGTAACAGTAAGACAACAACAGAAAGAAAGAGAGACTGACAGAGAGAGTAACAGTAAGAGAAAGACAGAAGGAAAGAGAGACAGACAGAGAGAGTAACAGTAAGAAAACAAAAGAAAGAAAGAGACAGACAGAGGTAGTAACAGTAATAGAAAAACCGAAAGAAAGAGAGACAGACAGAGAGAGAAACAGTAAGAAAACCAAAGAAAGAAAGAGAGACAGACAGAGGGAGTAACAGTAAGAGAAAAACAGGAAGAAACAGAGACAGACAGAGAGAGTAACAGTAAGAGAAAGACAGAAAGAAAGAGAGACAGACAGAGAGAGTAACCGTAAGAAAACAAAAGAAAGGAAGAGAGACTGGCATACAGAGTAACAGTAACAGAAAAACAGAAAGAAAGAGAGACAGACAGAGATAATAACAGAAAGAAATGGACAGATAGAAAGAGAGACAGACAGAGAGAGTAACAGTAAGAGAAAAACAGAAAGAAAGAGAAAGAGAGACAGAGACAGAGAGATGGAGAGAGTAACCGAAAGAGAAAAACAGAAAGAAAGAAAGTAAGACAGAGAGAAAGAGAGCGACAGAGAGGGAGAGAGAAAGAAGCTGATATGGGTACTGCCCTGGATTGTCCGTCTCAGCAGACAAGGCCCACGTGGCAGAAAGTTATCATAAAGATTGTCCGTCTCAGCAGACAAGGCCCACGTGGCAGAAAGTTATCATAAAGATTGTCCATCTCAGCAGACAAGGCCCACGTGGCAGAACGTTATCATAAAGATTGTCCGTCTCAGTAGACAAGGCCCACGTGGCAGAACGTTATCATAAAGATTGTCCGTGTCAGTAAACAAGGCACACGTGACAGAAAGTTATCATAAAGATTGTCCGTGTCAGCAGACAAGGCCCACGTGGCAGAAAGTTATCATAAAGATTGTCCGTCTCAGCAGACAAGGCCCACGTGGCAGAACGTTATCATAAAGATTGTCCGTGTCAGCAGACAAGGCCCACGTGGCAGAAAGATATCATAAAGATTGTCCGTCTCAGCAGACAAGGCCCACTTGGCAGAGAGTTATCATAAAGATTGTCCGTCTCAGCAGACAAGGCCCACGTGGCAGAAAGTTATCATAAAGATTGTCCGTCTCAGCAAACAAGGCCCACGTGGCAGAAAGTTATCATAAAGATTGTCCGTCTCAGCAAACAAGGCCCACGTGGCAGAAAGTTATCATAAAGATTGTCCGTCTCAGCAGACAAGGCCCACGTGGCAGAAAGTTATCATAAAGATTGTCCGTGTCAGCAGACAAGGCCCACGTGGCAGAAAGTTATCATTAAGATTGTCCGTCTCAGCAGACAAGGCCCACGTGGCAGAAAGTTATCATAAAGATTGTCCGTCTCAGCAGACAGGGCCCACGTGGCAGAAAGTTATCATAAATCATTGAAGGAGCGCTGACTACGACGTTAAATTGCATAATTCATATAAGAAGGGTAAACAGCCTGAAAACAAGTTGCGCATTTTGAGTTAAAGACATTACATATAGTGGGCAAATTACTTCACTATGGATATACAATAAAGTACATAGAGTATGGCCATTGTATCTTAAATTTTCTGTATCTCTTTAGACTGATTTTAAATATTTCATATTTAAAAGTGTCCCTTCGCATTGAAAATACCCTTTCAAGCTCATTCAAGGTCATTTTGGAAATGTTTCCCATTTATTTTTAATGAAAATTGAAGTATCACATCTAAATAAAAAAAAAAGATTGTGCATGAAATATAACAAGCAACTTTGATGAAACCCCCCCCCCCCCACTAAAGGCATCTATAAACTATTTCTTTAGCTCAAAATTATTTAGACAGTGAAAATGTAAAATCGGAAGATTAACTTTGATGCTGAATGAATTTATTCTTGTGTGATGAAGTATGGTCAGTCAGTCTGTCCCACAGACGGTCAGCCAGTCAGTTAGGCAGCTAGTTCATTATTATTATTATTATTATTATTTGCTGCTGCTGCTACTAATGGTGATTATGATTATCATTACATGATATAATATCACATACATCATGTATTTTTATACACATAAACACTGACCTGACTGTACGAGGACCAGTTGTTGTAGTACTCCACAACCTCTTCGGGACTGATCCCCTTCCTGAACGCCCTAGCATTGTTAGAATATACCTGGCTGTCCTCTGGAGACAGCGGGGACGAAATATTAGCATTGTTGTCAGCCATTTTTAAACGACAGCCTACAAACATATACAGTAAACCACTAATTAACCGAACAGCGTAGGATAATAAATTAATCACATGCAAAGTATGAAGCAACTTTTGAATGACAGCCTACAAACATGTACAGTAAACCATCAGTTAACCGACAACGCAAAATTATATATTTCATAGATGTATATAGCCACTTTCAATGACAGCCGACAAACATATTCAGTAAACCATCAATTAACCGAACAACGCAAGATGATATATTTGATACATGCAAAGTAGGAAGCAACTTTTGAATGACAGCCTACAACATGTACAGTAAACCATTAGTTAACCGACAACGCAAAATTATATATTTCATGGATGAAAAGTATATAGCCACTTTTGAATGACAGCCTACAAACACGTTCAGTAAACCATCAATTAACCGAACAGCGTAGGATGATAAATTTATAACATGCAAAGTATGACGCAACCTTTGAATGACAGCCTACAAACATGTACAGTAAACCATCAGTTAACCGAACAACGCAAGATGATATATTTGATACATGCAAAGTATGAAGCCACTTTTGAATGACAGCCTTCAAAATGTACAGGAAACCATTAGTTAACCGACAACGCAAAATTATATATTTCATAGATGAAAAGTATATAGCCACTTTTGAATGACAGCCTACAAACACGTTCAGTAAACCATCAATTAACCGAACAGCGTAGGATGATAAATTTATAACATGCAAAGTATGACGCAACCTTTGAATGACAGCCTACAAACATGTACAGTAAACCATCAGTTAACCGAACAACGCAAGAGGATATTTTTGATACATGCAAAGTAGGAAGCAACTTTTGAATGACAGCCTACAAACAAGTACAGTAAACAATTAGTTAACCGAACAACGCATGATGATATATTTTAATACATGCTAGGGCCCTGCGCGGTACGGGTTTTGACCCGCAGCACACGGGCCCCCACATGGGATTCTTTGTGGGGCGGGGCGGGTTACACCTAAGAAAGTGCGGGGCGGAGCAGGCCGAAATAAAGTATGTGCGAGGCGGGCTGCGGGTTGATGATCTGGCAGGTCGGAAGAACATGAATATAAAATTACTATCATTTGAAGACACTGATATTTTTGTATAAAATGTATTCAGGTGTTGTAAAAATAGTAATATGAAATGATTATTCTGAATAAATTTTAATTTTTTTCCTGTTAACCCCTTACCCTGACTGACAGCTGTAACAACATTATGCAAATGTGTCCATGCTAGAAATAACGTCAGTTTGTTATACAAAAAATTGATGACGCATCATTAATCTGAAATTTTAAAAAATTGTCCTTGCAATGGAAGCTGGTCATAACTTTGTATAAAGTTACCTGGCCTGGTGTTTTTATACATGAACTATAACCCCCGTACATGGTCAGGTCTCACATATTACATAATATGGCTGGGAGTGAAGCAAAGGCATGATCACCTTTGATCTTGTAATAGACAGTGTGTGGCTACAGCTGGCTCTGTAGGTGACTCAATTGACCTGAAATTCCACAAAGCCTAAGGTGGACTCCTTATCTAATTGTAACTCTATGTGCTGTCTAATTGTAACTGACCTTAACCACTGGCTGGTCAAATCCCTGTTTGGGCACTGCATAATGTGGTGATGACTGCTATAACATACACCGCTCTGGTCATGTCTATCTCAATGAACATTCTGAACCTAAAGCCACATCAGTCAGATTACTCCTTTACTCCCTTGACCTGATTAGTGTCAGTTTCAGATAATAAGCAGTTTATGACCGATATGTTTTAACCAGCAACACATCTCAGTAGTTTGATGGCTTGTGAATAGCCAAAACTGCTCCATAGGGTAACTACGGGTACACATACTATGAAGAAATCTGTTTTTTTTTCTTTACTCATTTTAAAATTTAAGTAGAAACAGACACAATAAGCCAATGTTTGTTTATTTCCGCTGTAAAATATGAAAACATATTTTAAGTGTGTTAAATTATTATGTATTTATTAAATCCATTAAACCAATCAAACATGAATTTTTCATGAATTATGGTTTGAATGATTGCAAAAACGTATTAAAATTAATTTTTTCATGCCAATCATCAAACATTTCATATATATTAATAATGAGCGTGGCTTATATATGTGCTGTAAAATATTCTTGATATGTAAACCTTTGGATCCGAAAACTTTTTCTAAATTTATTTTGCGGGCCAGGAACTTGAAGAATGCGGGGCGGGGCGGGTGTGGGCTGAAAGTATCATAGTAACTGCGGGGTGGGGCGGGCTGCATATTTTTCTTTGATTGCGGGGCGGGCTGACAGGGCATAATGCGGGGCGAGTGCGGGTTAAAATTGTCAGCTCGCGCAGGGCTCTAATACATGCAAAGTATGAGGCCACTTTTGAATAACAGGCCTACCAACATTTACAGTAAACCATGTACTGATATACCGAATTTAGGACAATCAGTGTTTGGCTAAACGGCTGATATATCTGAGTCGGTTAGGCATGGGACATGCCTTTTTATCGATCTCGTTCTAATTCTAAGTTGTGTGCATGTTTGTGAATTAGGGCTTTGAAAGCAGGGTGATTGATTATCACAGGTAAATTTGAATACAATATCCACGTCAGGGTAATTTCTTCTGTAAAAAATACATTAAATGTTTTTTTTACACCGTTTACACTTACCATCGACATCACATTACATTTATTTAGAATATTATTTGGAAAATAATTGCAGAGGGCGGGGTTAAAATTAATTCACAAAATAATGACAAATTTTCCGCCATATTTACCTCATGAAATAATGTAGAGAATTTCCAATCCCCGTTAATACCTTCTACGTTTTCCTCTGTCTGCTCTCAGTGCCCGTGTGTTACTGATCTATATTCACATATCACGCTTCGGTTGAGGAAATATTCGTTAATATAGACACAGTGTTGTAAAGTAAGACATTAACTTGTCCTAAAACTGGGATATTAAAATATCAGCATCTAACTTTGCTTTTATCTTTGCGAGTGTTTTTTTTTTTGTATATGGGAAATATAATAGGAAAACCTAACTAGCTGTCCTTGTCAGATTTCTGGATCAGATCTGTTCAATTTTAATCATACGGACACGCGAGGAATGGACTATAAATTACTGGTGAGCAGTTAATGTACAATACACTTTGATTTATATAACTTCACAGGGTTTACAGAAAAACAGCTTTGCCAAAATGTACTTGGTTATAGAGCCCGGTGAATTCTTCATTTTTTCGCAGGTCTCAAAGATTTCAATAAGGTAAAGTGAGTCTATGACCGGCCATGCACTTATATATGTAGGGATCATAATTTTTATTCGAGCTAAATAACATTAAATGTTCCTTTCAGACGAAGTGAGACATCTGATAATTGAGTTATTAGAAAACAACTAAAGGGATGTTAAACAAATATGACAAAATGGGTGATTTTTAACGAAAGAAGTATTGCAGAGTACTCTGAAGCATGTTCATTATATAAAGTACTGTGTTGACTGCGAAATTATGTTGTCTTGAATAGTACTTTGTAGTATTTTGCCATGCTGAATTAGCTGTAGCACCAGAAGACCATGCCCCCCTGACCCCCGCCCCCCTTATAACCCGATGAACCCCCCTTTCAAAGACTTTTTATCTGTCGTTTTGATGTGAAAAAAAATCCTTGCGTGTGCCCTGATATATACGTACATTATATGTATATGTATGTATGTATAAATACAGGCCTACATATAATATAAATATATACCGGTATATATAGGCCTATAGAACTTTAATTAATTAATTAATAATTTATTTTATAAAGCGTAAATCCACCAGACATATGCCCTAAACGCTATACATGACTAAAAAGTGACAAATGAAAAGATAGTTGTTAAATTAGCAATGAATAAAATGAATGAATAAAACATAACAAAAAAAGTTTTGAAAAAATAAAAAACGTTCTAAGAATTCATATAACAGAAGTTCATTGACTACGATATCCGTAAAACTGTTTGAACGAATGGTTTTAAGATGAGACTTAAAAGCTGACAGACTGGATTGTGATCGCAGGTACTGTGGTAATTCATTCCAAAGTTTAGGACTAGCTACACCGAAAGCTCTCATGCATACAGTCGATGACCTTGTGAATGGAACAGCTAAGAGATTCTGGCAGGAGGAGCAAGCACGCGACTCTGGTGATACGGCTGAATGAGCTCCTGCAGATAGTACAGAGCCAATTGTTTTTTGTCTAAATACAAGGACCAGAACTTTAAAGTGTATCCTCTGACACACTGGCAGCCAATGAAGAGCATGGAGCACAGGTGTGATGAGATCAGATTTACTCTTTAAAGTTAAAATGCGCGCCGACATATTCTGAATCCGTTGCAATTTCTGTATCAGAACAGAAGGGAGCTCACATAGGAATGCATTACAGTAGTCCAGTTTAGAAGTGATGAAGCCCCCCCCCCCCCCCCCAAACCCGACCCCAACCTTTTTACAGACCATTGGATGCACATGGGAGCATGTATCAGGTCAGTAAGCACAATATTGTATTCCTGAATAGCTTACTCAACAGTGCTCTCATCCGTATCAGTATGACGTTCGGCCAGTGAAGACCGCATTTTCTGACAGGAGCACGGATATCTACATCGCGCAATTTGCGTGATTTCAGTTTTTAACAGAAAAATTTTGCTTTATAGATAAAAATCGGCCCCAAAACAACAGCATGGTCAGAAATAAAAGTATCAACATGGATATGTTGCACAATGGGTGATGTCCCCCTTGTTATAACTAAATCTTAAGGGTTACCATTAATGTGTGTGCTATCTGTAACCAGTTGTTTAAATTTTGTATACTGCAAGAGTTTACAAATCCTTATAGAAACAGAGTTATGTGCGTCATTCACAGGGACATTTAAGTTACCAACAAGGATCACATTCTCTAGCACATATACAAGTTGTTACGGAACCCAACATCAACAGATCATGTATGCGTGATGAACATAAATTTTGTCACACCCCTCCATAACCTTTACCATTTTTCCTAGGAACATGGAAAAAATTATAACCAGACGGTGTCAATTAAAGAAATATGACAGGATCACATTCTCTTAGCCATGTTTCAGTAATAGCCATTATATGAAAATCCCTTTCAATAACGAATTGCTCCAGGACAGCACTTTTATTTTTAAAAGACTGGGCATTGATTACCACAAAACTCATTTTACGTTTAGTGTTCATTGCACAGTTAATTAAATGCAGAGTTCGCACCACGGGCGATGTATGATTATACGATGAAGGTCTACATGTATATTTTTACTGATAATGACTTAAATCTTTCTGTTAGGGGAGTTTTAACATATATTTTGGACCAGCATGTGAAGGAAGACCAGGTGTCACAATACCATCTTTATCAGGCTCGTACATGGGAGCGAGGAAAACATGATCCGACTGGTTGACAGGTCTCATGGTCGAAATGCTTGTCTGCAATTCTGAAAAAAGGCTGAACATACTGTGACACCACTAGAGATGTGAACGACCAGGTTCTTTTAACTGTCAAACCAACTGGCTGAAACTCATGCATACGTACACTCCAAAAGATAAGGCATGAGTGAACAATAAAAAATCTATATATTAAAGAAAACATACACTTAAGTTTCTCTTGACAGGCATTCCATACACATAGACACAACCGTCATGTTCTTACTGTGTTCACAGTACAATCAGTCCTCTTTTGATACACGGAGCTCCGACCACCAATAGACACTCGTTGGAATACTGGTATAATTCTCAAGACATAATCCACGCAGTACTCACTTATTAGCTCACAGACGATTCTATCTTGACTAAGAATCAGTCTTTTACAGCTGATAACTCCTGGAACCATCCAGCTATAGGTAACCGAATAAGTCTCCATACAGCGATATCCAGTACCTCCACAGTTATGCGTTTAAATAATGTCTTCGGTCTGTTCCTGGGAGCGCTCACAACAGGTGTAAATTCGCCAGATTACCAGTCCGTCGACAAAATTCGATACTCGCTCTAAAGTCCGTTAAAGAGAAATCACCGGGGCCTTCCAAACACCGACAATCTACGCTTGTAGACATCATCTCTCAGCTGTCTATACTCTTGGTGCAGAAAGATCTGCCCCTGGGATGCAGACATCGTTTGGCTACACTAACTGGTCTCGAACTGACACTTGTAACGACTTTTTTTCTTAATCAGGTCTTATATTTGCATTTCAGTTCCACGAACGTCTTCATCAAAGACTTTTACATATAAATTCAGACGATATGCAAGAACATTTAGAACAACATCACCATACTTGGTGTTGTAAGATTTGTAGTTCATATATAAATTCATACCAGCGCGTATAGCTTTTTGCACGGTGTTTCACAAAAGGGAAAATATATTCTATAATTTGGGGTTGTCTCTCTAATTATTTCTGATTTCACATGTTCCAAATTCAGATTTTTTACCCAGTGGCACTGCATATTTATGATTTTTAGAGTCAATCATAGAATACATGAGACAGTGACTATCCGCAACAGATTTCAAGAGTGCCATCCCTGTTGAGAGCATAGCTCAGGGTCATGCCTGACTAACTTTAAGTTTGAAAATACCTGAATCCAAATTCAGCAGGGAAAGGTGTGTGCATTATGGTTGCATAACGCAGTCCTGTCAATTGGAATGCAAGGTTCTTGTATCCAAGTCTTTCTTGAATAGAGTGAATGAATGTTGAAAAAGGTGAAAGTCACTAGAGCAGAACTCAGTTTCATGCTCGGTGAAACATGAAATAAATTCTGCATGAAGACGACAATAATTCTGCACCTCTAATTCATTATCCGAGGGTAAGCTATATCATAAGTGTATCACCAGTCCCATCACGATGGATGTTGTAGTTCCAGTAAAATTGCTCAGAATCCAAGACAACAAAAAATCAAAGTCACCTGTACCAATATATGTACTTAAGTTTACTTTTTGTTCGCGAGGATTTCCAATTTGCGATATTCCCGGTAGAAAATTGTCGTGAAAATTAAACCTCCGTGAATTAGAGGTTCAATCCTCGAAAGCAAAGTTGAAAGTATAAGGCTGACATATTATGAATAAAAAAAATAGTTCGTGTATGTTCAAAGATTGATATTTTAAATAATACCAGATCTTTTCAATGTTTTGCCATTAACTAAAAATCTTTTTGTTAATAATATTTTGGGCTCATAGCCACATACTATTTGATATATATAATTAACATAATCATGGTTTTACTCTTGGTATTGGTCTGTTGTATTGAGAGAACGCGAAAATAGAACCCTCGCGAAACAATGAGGTAAAAATCGCGAAATTTTAACCCCGCTAATATGTAGCAAACCCCAGTATTTGTTTCCAGTCCCTTCTAGCTTCTCTCTCTCTCTCTCATTCTCTCTCTCTCTCTCATTCTCTCTCTCTCTCTCTCTCTCTCTCTCTCTATATATATATATATATATATATATATATATATATATATATTATACAAACACAACTTACCTGTATGTATTCAGAATCGCTCGCTCTGTACGTACGTCAAGTCAAGCGTACCAAGCGTGTGTGCCCAACCTTCGCACAGGGTTAAGATATATTGCGGCAATGATAAATGTGTGTGCCGCGTGCGTCACTGGCTACGGCTGTGGACGAATCATACAGGGCCATCTTGTGCGTCGTCAACGCCTCACCTGACATCATGTTGCCAATGGAAATACATGTACGTGTAGGTCCGGCCAAATATTAACTAAATACCCCAGGCGGGAGATTCCATAGTTTGGGGGGGGGGGGGGTGGGGGGGGGGGTCCCTACTTTTTATTTTATTCACTTGTATCTGTATCTGAATATTGTAAACGGACCTTATATTATAACGAATGCCATACGAAATAAGTTCTACTAACAGTTTTTTTATGCTGGACATAATCTATTGAATCAACTGCCTTTTACTTGAATGTGTGCTACAGATACCGACCATTCTAAGCGTTTGTATAAATGTTTGACGCAATAGCACAGTTTTATGATTATTCATGTATATTAACCATTAACCCCCATATTATTAATTACATGAGATTTAGATGTATACCTTATATTTCAGTCAATGTCTTCTTTGTAATGACCTAGCTATGTCTAGCACCAAAATATTTTTATACTTTAATATTTTATTCATATATATTCATTATATCCTTTATTCTAACACACAGTATTCCATGATATGTATTTGATATAACTGTTTGCATTCATTTATTCGGCACATATTCCCAGGTTCATTCGTTGCACAAGTGACTGTATATTTGATTATACTTCTTGAGGTCATTCTGATTCCGGATCATGTGCCGGATCAACACCAACCATATTCGATTCTTCATTGGCCCATTCCCAATGCCCCTAAAATTTCATGAGAGGTCAGGGGTCGCAGTGCATGCAGAGCCAGCGCTTTTTAAGTTTTATGTTGTATCTTAAAATGGCATACTTAGCAGGTGCATTCTTATGCACTTAGGGAAAGATCCATTTTTTTTTTAAGGGTAAGTTTTCGTTTCAACAACTCCGGGAATTATGGCCGCTAGTTTATAGGGGTTGGTCTCGTATGAGTACCCAGGAATATATGAGTACCCAGGAATATCACAAACTCAATTAAGCAACCTCCAGCATTCATTTATAGAACCTCGACATTCATAGATAGATCTTCTGTGTAGACTATATTTACCCAACTTTCGTTAGGCATCTGACGCTTGAGGTATTTTATCATTCAGATAAAGAGCATGTATAAACAAACTTAAAAATACACATGATGATCTTATATATCCATTTAGAATTTCTGTATCGGACTCGTACTCTGCTTCCACGTGACTCGGACTCACAGAAGTACGACTTGGGCTTGAACCTATCAGGAACTTTGACTAGGACACGCGTGTCCCGGATCAAGATTGCACTCGAACTTGGAAGTTGTGGTCTTATCACTACGTCACTCTTACCTGTGTCATGTCACAGGAGCGGATTTAGCTTGAGGGCGCAGTGGGCGCGTGTCTAACCTTTTGCTCTAACATCTGGGAAAAAAGTATTAGACATGCTGCCACATGCAGCATACGCCATACCCCATGTAGGGACAAGATATATTTGGGAAATGATTTTCCCCTGCTGAAATTCACGAACTATACGCGTGACTGACCTGAAATTCGCACACAGATTTCGCGTGATCTCCTCACTTTTAACGCATTCGCTGCCAATGACGTGTATACCCGTCATTTTTTAAGATTCCCCCAGTGCCAAGCACGTGTATACACGTCAATTATTTATAAGCCATTTACAGCAGGAATTCTCATAATTTAATCAATAAATTCTTTGCAGATGAGTAGTAGACCATTTATAAAATAGTCTCCCAGTATGAAAATGAATTATTTGTTATTCAACAGTGCGCTGCATCATTGTAAAGCAGGAAAGATGTGTAGATGGTGACAAGATCCACGGCTCCAGTCCATTGCCGTGAAATAACTTTAGGGCGCGCTTCAGTTTGAAGTCGATTCCTTGTAAGAATACTACATGAATCAAACGAAAAGGAGGATCGTAAAAATATGTAGCTAGTTAAATATTAGAAACATGTTTTGGCCACTTATTTACGACAGACCCGGTTGGGAGGCCGAGGTGTGATAGATCGCACCTTAGGCGTGAACTCAAGATAGCGAGGCGTTAGGTCGTTCAGGTTTATTGCCCCGCGAGGACAGGGTATTGCGCAATCAACAACAAAGGGCGCGTGCCATATGATTGACACACAGATCGGCAGTGTAATCAGAACGCGGCTGCAAATGATTCTGTCGGCTTATTTCTTGTTCTTTATTTACTTATATATAGATATATGCATATATTAGTAACTTCACAAACAAGTGCTCGTAAATTGCAAAACTGAAATAATCTCTGTGTTGCGTGTGACTGTTACAATGACGAGGTCAGTTGCGCGTCAAAGTGAAGTCCAAGATCGAGTGTACTCCCAGATTTAGTGAATTCCAAGATTGAGCGAATTCCAAGATTGAGTGAATTCCAAAGATTGAGTGAATTCCTAGACTGAGTGAAGTCCAAGATCGAGTGTACTCCCAGATTGAGTGAATTCCAAGATTGAGCGAATTCCAAGATTGAGTGAATTCCAAAGATTGAGTGCATTCCGAGATTGAGCGAATTTCAAGATTGAGTGAATTTCAAGATTGAGTGTACTCCATGATTGAGTAAATTCCAAGTTTGCCGATTGTGATGACCTGTCACGAGAACTGGTTTACTGAATAATACTATGATACCGGGGCACACGAACTGGCAAGCTATACTACTTTAACATTATACCTTTCTAGTCTATCAGCCCGAGGGGTTCGCCGGTACCAAAAGAGGGGCAACTGCTATTATTAATTTTTTTAAAGACATTCATCTATATATTGCAAAAATGCATGATAGCAGTTTGGGAGTGGTAGCTTTCTATAAAATATGAGCCTGTTTCCATAGGCAACCATGGTTATTTTGGCAGCAATTTTGAAATTTGCAAAGAGGGCCATAGCTTTGTAAGTTTTGTGTATAAAAGGATGCAATAAAAGCCAAAATACTTCAACAGAAAGAGATCTATTTTTAATAATATTTTCAACACACAAAATAATTTGCATATTTGGCTGAATGCAAATATATGCAAATTTTTTACTAAAAATTCACATATTTTACACTATACATATGTTCACAGTCCCCTGTTTTTTATGAACTAAACACTTTTAGCTTAAACTTTACCTTGCTGGACCAGAACTGATATATACAATATATTTATTTTTGATAATCATTAATATTCACCATATTTGCATATTAATGAATATTCATGGAACACCACTTTAATGACAGTGTTCATGATTTAGCTGTCACGGCCTCTGATATTTATTGCAATATATCGAATTAATGCTTCTGTAAGCATGTAAGTATCTATGTAATTTTCATAGCAAAATATATATTTACTTAATACACAAATGAAATTTGCATATTAAATGAGACGACTTGCATAATTTTGCATAAATTTCTATATAATTTAGATCAAAATGGCACATTTATGTTGAAAAGATATACAATCTTTTTTTTTTATTATTAAATCCACACTTTCAGGTTAAACTTTACATTGATGGAAAGAAAATGAAGTATACGACACATTTATATTTGATCCTCATTGATATTCATAATATTTTCATCTTAATGAATATACATGAGACACTACTATAATGACAATGTGCTTCATTTATCTGTCACTGCATCTGCATTGTCTGTGATATATCGAATGGATGATTTTGTAAGCATGTAAGTATCCATGGTTTTCTATATATTTACTTAATACAAAAATGAAATTTTCATATTGAATGAGATTATTTGCATAAATCTGCATAAATTTCAAATATTTAGATCAAAATGGCACATTTATGTTGAACAGATTTACAAATCTCCTTTTTTTACAAAATCAACATTTTCAGCTAAACTTTACATTGCTGGAAAGAACATGAAGTATATAACACATTTATATTTGATCCTCATTGATATTCATAATATTTGCATCTTAATTAATATACATGAGACACTATTATAATGACAATGTTCTTCATTTATCTGTCACTGCATCTGAAAATGTACAAATTAGTTTTTTTTCTTATTACGGCAAAAAATAATTTCTTCATATTAAAAAATACCGTATGAAGTATACACAATAAATAACCAAGCTCTAGATGAATAATTAAATGCATGTATTAAGTAATCCGGTGCAAACACTATATTATTTAAAGAGTTACACAAATCCGATACATGAGATGACCTCATCCAGACTGTCTTATAGTAACAAATAAAGCATATAGTCCATGATGTTAAATTAATTTAAATATATTAAGGATGATAGTGTATTATACCGTAGGGTGAAACATATCAGATAAATCTGTAGTAACCACAACAGTACAACGGACAATCACATCATCCCTTACACATTTCCAAATAATGAATAACGTTTCATAAATGGAACTTCCTGTGCATTACATGGGCAGGAGGAGGTTTAATCAGTACTTTGGTCAACCTGTCACATCCACATATTCTTGTGTAAGAATACGTCCCATTTGACATGCATTGGTGTTCGTTATTAGAATTCTGGTTCATCAATCTCCTCATCACTTGATATGACAACTTCGTCATCTTCACTCTCGTCATTTACTTGGTAATCACAAGTTTTCAATCTGCACATATTTGAACATTTTAACCCATGAATGATACACGTGCAGTCAGGAAGATTACATGACCTTGAACAGTTACAAGCTAACAAATCTACCACTGTTTCAGGGGCTGGCGAACCATCCATCCAATCTATAGTCAGCCTGTCATTCCCTTCTGAGGTTTCCATAATCCATCCATGACCAACAGGACTTGGGATATCTGGATCTTTAATAGAGCAGCGGCGCCACACAGCAGTTTGGTAGTTTGCACGTTTTATGTGCTTGTACAGGCAGTCTTTACACGGTGGCATTTGATGGGGTTCAATTTCACCCTTTTTGGTGCAAAATAATTGATACCTGAGATCGTTAATATTTTGCAGGTTGGTGTTAGGCGCATATAGCTTACATGTGAAGATTTCTAATGCTTTAATGACCCCTGGTGGCACATCCCATGTCTGACCTAAGAGACCAAAAACGGCTCGTGTCTGAGTGTCCTCCCTGAGACGCTTCAACGGCGCATGCTTACCTTTGCCAGCGAATGCACTGACCGTGTCACATCCAGTATATGCGTGGATGCCGAGAAGAGCGTCCCATACGCTTGGTCCGCACGCAGCTGCTACTTTACGAACGTCCACATACCTAGTGCGTGATCTGGTTCCGCACTTGACAAACATCTGAGCATTAATTTGATTACAGAATGCTACACACATTAGAAACACGTCAGTGTCGTCAGCCACTATGATTAAAGACTGTTGTCCAGTTCGAGCTGCATGATTTGCATGTAAGAGCAACCGCGTATCTGCTTCCTTATGTGTGGCCGCTAACCTTGGTTCTTCTTGGCTGCTTTCCCTTGTGATTTTGTAACATTTCTGGCCACATGAAACATACAGCTGTTTATTCCCAAAGTTCTCCCTATTAGTCTGCTGCTTCCATTCTTTGGCCAAAAACTCGATAAAACGAGACTTGTTCTTTGTACTCGAGAGAAATTTCCTCCACTGCCTGATTGTCTGGCCAGCATTTATACTATGGAACTGGATACTGAACTCAGTTGTTCTGTTGTCTCTTTCAGTTTGCTTTATGCTGCGTTCCTTGATAGACATCAAAAACAATATCCACCCTTTTGCTTTGTGGGAATTCTCTCAAGGCAGCAGAAAGAATAGCTGATGCTACTTGCCCAAACGTTTTCTGGTCCCCCTTTGTCTTCTGTACAAGGGCCATGCCATCTATGATAAGCGCTGATTCTTCCGGTAAGTGCTCTGCAGGAGGCACATGTTTCTGCAGCTCAGTGGCAAACACGGACTTGTTTTTCGAAGACTCCCATCAGGGGTCGCCATTGACCACGGGACTGGGCCTAGTGGATGACTCAACACTTCTTTAATATCAAGGTCCTTCCGCGTCTGTGCTATCAGAAGCATGTGACCAAACACTTTACGGTCTGCTTGAAGCATGATTTCTTTTCCTTTGGTTTTTACTTTAGTTGCTTTCTTGTGGAGGTCACTGAATGTTTGCAACTTCTTCTTAGATATTGGATGGTTGAAACTCAACCTGGCTGGCTCACATTCCAACCTCTGCTCTACGAATATTCTGTAGGCTGCTTCTCCTATGTCCCGTCCATTTAGTAAGTCATCCTGAATGACGTTTGGTGCAGCAACAGCCGATGACAGACTGACCAAATCCTGGCAACCAGCAAAAGGATTTATCCAGTTTTCAAGGGTATTCATCACACTTCTGACAGCTGCTTCATCCTTTGAAGTTCGTGTTTTCTGGAGTTCTCCATGGCGTAGGTAATTCTTAGTGAGGCCGACCATGTCTCGGAATTGTCGAATGAAACCAGAGCGATATTCAGCTGTTAGATAGAAACGTGCCACTGCCCCAAACTTCAGACTGTATTTTTTTATCCCTCCAGGTATTTTGCTATCTTTGTTAACAGTTTCCTCACATGCCTGGTCAACTGGAATCCGACCGAATGGATTATGATGTCCAATCTGCACAGAGAATCCTCCATTCATAAAATGGTTGTAGACATCAGGGAACTCGTGTTCAAGATTGGTCATTGATGCATAATAGACTGGCAAATAGCGTGCATAATTGACTCTGTCATAGGCGAAACACCAAGGGATAAGTTCCCGCAGCTTCCAGTCACCTTCACGTGATGCCCTGATCAGACCAAGCAATACTCTGCCAACCATGTCAACGTATGACATCCAATACTTAGACAAAGGTCCGTTACTTTGCCTCAAATGATCAAGATATGTGTTGAACAGTTCCTGAAAATGTGCAAATTCCTGGCTGACCATTATTTCATGCAAGTGATCCTGTTTGTCACTAAAATCATGGACTTCTTCTATCTGCTTGTAGGTGTCATCAATACTTTTGATATTACCAGGGTGTGTTTCTTTCACCCATACCTGGAAGCCTCTGCTGATAATTCTCATTAGTGCTTCATACACGTACTTGTGTACTCTGATGGATCTGTTATAATGACGTCCTTCCATTACAGCCGCAACAGAAACTTCTGCAACAATACCAGATTCAATACATAGATCTTTCAAGCCAGCATCTTGGAAGCGTTTCCCTATGATACGAAGCACGTTGCATATTGTATGAAATGTGCCCATCCTGATTATTATACCTCTGTACTCCTCAGCTTTCTTCCAAAGGCATTCGGCCACCTTTGCAAATAATGCTTGATCAAAAACCAGGAATAGAGATTTTATTTGGAGCTTGTTCATAATATCTTTGCTCCTGTTAAGGATTTCAAAAGCTGTGGCCATCTCTGATGGGGGAGCATTTATTGTGGGCAAGTAACCTTTTGTGTCACTGCAAATTTCAGCACTTTGGCGAACCATGATATTGAACCCAGTCCACCCTGGCACTCTTTGACAATCTTCTTGGCCTGCAGCTGCAGCACGCATAAGCACCCAAAAGAGATTTTTCTTCAATGCAGACTTCTCCTCCTGATTATAGTCACTGTGGCGTGACGTTAAAAGTCCAGGGCCAACTCTTTTCCCACTGTTGTAGTTTGGCAAATGTAAATCATCAATATATATACTTCTTTGTTTTTGTTTAACCACAGGTGTCGAAAGATTGTTTGGCCGTGGTCCTTGTACTGTAGGTTGGACAATTATTCCATTTACTCGATGGCTAGTACCTTTCCCAGTTGAGGTCTCTTCTGAGAGGTCTATGTTGTCCCATGCCACTGTGGTAATGATGTTTGGGAATATATTTTCAGGCAGAATATTACTACTGCCACCTTTTGCCAGTTTCATAAGGCAGAGACCTGTTTCATTTTCTTCTACTTGAGAATATGATACCGCATGACCTAGCCGATTCAGAGCTTGTAGCAATTCTACATTTCCTGTGAGGCCTTTAAAGGCAGCTGCCAAGAGAATCTGCATGGAGGTTTTTGTTTGCCATGTGAAACGGCTTAAATTAAATCCTGGGCAAAGGACTGCAAAAGCCAACGGGTCCTGTCAGAAATCTCTTTTGGTTCTGGCTCACCAGTCAGGATGCAAAGCAGAAATCTTTGCAGAAGCATTTGAATCTGAATGCTACTGGTAGTCAAAGAAGCTGGTAAATGAGGCCACTCCTGTTCGGAGAACTGGTTCTTTATAACAGATCTTAGAGAAGTTGCTGCACTGTCTATGACGGCAATGTTGCTAGAGTTTCTCATTTTCATACTGTTGACCTCTGAAAGAAGCTGGTAAATGAGGCCACTCCTGTTCGGAGAACTGGTTCTTTATAACAGATCTTAGAGAAGTTGCTGCACTGTCTATGACGGCAATGTTGCTAGAGTTTCTCATTTTCATACTGTTGACCTCTGTAGACAGTCTCATGTTTTGTCTGGCCAGATCATACACTGATAAGTGTTCTGGTATCACAAGAAGTTTACCTGCCTCATCTGGAAAAAAATGAAGAGAGCCTTTGAACTCTATCTCTAACCTTCTTTTGATATGTTTCTTTGTTGATTCCTTGATCTCAGTTACACCTTTAAATAAGATCATCTGATTCAAATATGATGTTAACTCTGTCATTCTTACGACCCTTGTTCGCGAAATAAGATCACTTCTAATGAATTGAAACAGATAATTGTAGGATTCTTTTTCAATTTCTCCATAGCTATCTACAACTGGGACGTTTTCAGAATCAAGACCTTCTCTGTGTCTTGTATAATCCCTATAACAGGATCTGTGGTAATACGCTCCAGCAGCAACCATTTCCCTTGATGTTAAGGATAGAAATTTACTGTCTTGTTTTTGTGTAGCAACAGCCCGAAGTGTCTTGTCAGAACGTAGATCTGTACATAGAATGATATTCTCTCTTGTTTTTTCCTTTTTCTTGAATTTTATTCTTCAACAAAATATACACTTTTGTTCATATACTCTGGACGTATTTCGGGTTTCCCTTGCAGGTCGCTTTGATAAGACCCCTTCGCAGTCATCTTCTGATGCCTCGTCCTTACGTTGCAGCATCTGTAAATCTCGTTTCAATGTAAATCTGACTCTACATTGCCGATGGTAGTGGATGACAGGTACCTGCCCCTCTGTTAATTTTCTAGCAATATCAAGAATAGGCACATGGCGTCTGATTCTGGCTGCTTTCAGTAATGTTTCCCAGGAAGACAAATCCTTTAGGGTGGTTAATTGAGGCTCCAGATTCTCATCTGTGCAGTGGATAATACAGCTGGGGACTGTGTTATTGCTCGCTGAATTTGGCTGAACACTAGTGACCTGGGCATATGTCGGTTCGCTTGCCATTTCCTGTCAATAAATTAACAATTAAGCTAAGTTAAGCTGTTTCTTGGTAAATTATTAACCATATATTAAAAAATTTGACTATGACAAATGAACGCCCTAATATTTGTATTACATTATGTCTTTTAAACCTCACAATATATATATATATATATATATATATATATATATATATATATATATATATCCACCGTACATTTGGGATTAGTTCATATGCTATACAAGTTCATATAACATTTTATCTTGAATAATATATTATTTTGAATGTCATGTAATATTTGGCATAAATATATTTGTCCGATATTAGGAGGAGGGGGTGGGGGTTCCATGATATCGCGTGTTAAACAACCATTAGAAATATGCGGGAAACGGTATTTTGCACTCTTTATCAGTTATCCTTTGTTATTTAGGTATTCATTAAATGTTGGTTGTCTCTTAGTACACCTGTGTCCACAAATACTTCATTATTGCATGTAGATGTGTATGAATTGTACTCATCAAACAGCGATCAAACGTAAAGTTTAGTAAAACATTATGCATATCTTTAACTTACCATGCCCATAAAGCAAGATTTATTTTTTTACTTTTAATCCTTTGTTAAGTGTGACACATAAAGGTACAGATTGGTATGGTTGCTACTATAAGTTTCACCATGTCATGCCTGCATCATCAACCCATGGTATTTAAATGACTCCCAAAGTAGATATTTTGCTAACATATTGGGACCAGGAAACAGCGCGAGTACCCTTGTGATTTAAGCAACAAAAGCGACCATAAATGTATGTATTCAATAACTCTCAAGAGTAAAAGGGGAAACAGTTAACAAAAATCATGTTTTATTTGAAGACATTTTATTAGAAGACATAGAAATCAAATGTGATGGAAGCAAAGATGGAATATCCTCGTGTCATCGCCTATCTGCCGAGAGTCGGTGTCATCTGATCTTCTTCCCTGCAATATACTAATTTTTCCTACTTTCCTTATTATAATTCACATTCTTGTACCAAATAATATCAAAGTGTACAAACTCAACCATTATGTACGGTATATATATATATATATTATTAATGTCTAGTGTTTATTTTTCTCGGGGGATAATTATCTCTTGGGTAAATGCTTGCCGCAATTTTCCGAGGGGGGAGGTAATTGTCGGGGGATAGGGGGGGGGGTATAATCGTCCTATATATTTGCATAATAATATTGATATTATTCCAAAGAAATTTTTTCATACATTGATCAAGTGGATTTTTTGTTAGGCTTACCCGTGCTGCTGGAATTAAAGTTTTTTTCTGTCTTGATTTTTCTTCTCCATTCTCATCTGCAATTAAAACACATAACAAAAAATAAACTAACTATTTACACGATTAATCAATATATATATGTGTGTGTGTATGCAAATATAACACATATACAATTCTTTAAATAACAATAAATAAATCTAAAAAAAAAAATTATGTAACATGCTATCACGTTGATAAATTTGCCGTCTTTCCCACAAACACATATACACACGCCACGAAAAAAAAAACTGAATATTTATATATTTCAGTCCTTTTTATTAAAATAAAAATATACATATTTTTATAGTTTTTACTATGTTAAAGGGCATTTTACAGATACTTCCTTTTACCATGTTTAAAATTTCAAAGGCAGATGCTTAATGAATGACCTTAAATTGCATATTTTTCATTGACCACATAAAAGTTTAATGATAAACAGAAACATACCTCAAAGGATAAATCTCACTGCTCGCTGCCTCTCGATCCGTGGAACAAGTCTTGAACAGGACTTGAATAGCTGTGCTTGTTCGCTTATTCTCATATATACATGTATCATTTAAAAATATAAATAATTATGCAAATCAGCAAAAAGGTACCATGCATAAGACAGTATGGCTACCAGTGTAAGAACTGACTGTTAAACAAACTGTCAGCAACTGGACAATGCACCCAGTTAAACAATGCACGCATTAACATGTATTACAATGTATCACTGTCGTATACAATGTATCAGTATCTGCATTATGACATAACTGTATTGTTTTGGTGAGAGAAAGGTACAAACAAAGGGTGGTCATATATCATGAATATCCATGCTATCTTCATATTTATTTCACAACACATAAAACACATTTTAGAAATATAATTTAAATAAAACATATTAAATTACCTCTATATGCAAATATCTATATATGAATACATATATTTATATGTGTGTGTGTAATGATGGAAAATAAATGGAAAGTTCATAATGCATGGTGTATGAGAATGTGTTAATTCTGTTTGGATACTAATTAATACATTTTCTCTGTACATATAAATAAAATAACCAGAGTCTGACTGATATATAGACAATATTTAAGATATCATTAATTTTATGAAATCATATAGTTTTACAAAATATATGCAAATTTATTCGTTTTTTTTTTCACATTTAGAATGCCGAAGCCTTTATACACAAGAAACTCGTAAATCCTCATGAGATCAGCGACAATGATTGTAAAGCTGTTCAACCTAGATATGGAGTTGTGATCTAAATTATGGAAATTTATGCATATTTATGCAAACAGTCTCATTAAATATGCAAATTTCATTTTTGTATAAAGTAATTATATATTTTGCTGTGAAAATTACACAGACAACCATGGATACTTACATGCTTATAAAATCATTCATTAGATGTATCACACACAATAACAGATGCTGCGACAGGTAAGTCACGTAAATCACGGTGAATATGGTAGTGTCCCATGAATATTCATTAAGTTGCATATGTAATGAATAATAATAATTATCATACATAAATGCACTGTATATTTGATTTCCTGTCCAGCAAGGTAAATTTTAAACTTAAAGTGTTTATTTTATAAAAAACAGAGGAGAATGAACATATATTTGGGGTAAAAAAATGTGAACTTTAGAAGAAAATTTGCATATATTTGCATACAGCCAAATATGCAAATTATTTTGTGTATAGATAATATTATTCTATTTCTTCCGATGATTTTGGCGTTAATTGCATCCTTGTACATACAAAACTTACAAAGCTATGGCCTTCTTTAAAAATTTCATAATTGCTGCCAAAATAGCCATGGTTGCCATGGAAACAGGCTCATATTTCACTGAAAGCTACCACTCCAAAACTGCTATCATGCATTTTTGTAATCTATAGATCAATGTCTTTAAAAAAAAATAATGATAGCAATTGCCTCTCTTTTGGTACCGACAGGCCTTATTTTCAGGGTCTGGCTGATAGACTACACGTTCTGTAAGATACTGCTGCGAAACGGCAATGAAAGGATTTTATTATATTAATCCTCTGGTGTGACTAATTGCTTTACATTAATATATATATATATAAATTATATTGTTCGGTAGAATCGCGTTCGAACACACCCGGATATTATAGCAAGATTTAAATGCTTATCTTTCTGCATGTGACATACGGTTTGATCATCAACAATATAAACCAATTTCTCAGACATCATATTCCACTGTATTTCTGACACAATTTCCCATATGTTTGTGGATTGGTACTAGACAATTAGGCCTTAGTATTATTCATAGGAACATTGCCCTGTTTCAAGGATAACCATGGGAGGAACAAACTATTGTTTTGTACTGGTTAACTGGCATTAGGTCCGACATCCTATTGTGTTTATTGTTCGACTTTTTTTAAAGCGAGATTACTAGTTGGCATATATCAGTGATAAGTTCAATAACCGTGATAATTTTGACGGCCGCGAACATCAAACAGCACGTCATCTTCAGTTCAGTTTGAACTGATCACGTGACTCGCCCAAGACCCATGTTTAGGTATCATTGTGATTGACTCTGATCTCGTCATATAAAATGCCAGACACTTAAAATCCAGAAATATATCAATATCTATGAATAGTATATCACAAGGGAGGGGTGACTTAACATGTGGCAACCCGGGTTGCCCATGTCTATCAGAATTAAACGGAGGGCGCTCCCGCGGTGCGTCTTAGCTGGCATAACATCGTGAGTCGACTCAAAGGGTAAGCCGTGGCAAGTTGAAATAAGCTTGTGTATAAAGAAATAAAAGTACAGATTAACGCTGACCTACAGATCCGATTTTGGTATACCTTAGTCCCATGGGATATACATATCCATACATTGCATGTGATTAGTCAATGTAAAGCAATTAGTCACACGAGAGGATTAATATAATAAAATCCTCTCATTGCCGTTTCGCACCAGTATTTTACAGAACGTAAGGTATAATGTTAAAGTAGTATAGCTTGCCAGTTCGTGTGCCCCAGTATCATAGTATTATTCAGTATACCAGTTCTCGTGACAGGTCATCACAATCGGCAAACTTGGAATTTACTCAATCATGGAGTACACTCAATCTTGGAATTTACTCAATCTTGTAATTCGCTCAATCTTGGAATTCGCTAAATCTTGGAATTCACTCAATCTTGAAATTCGCTTAAACTTGGAATTCACTCAATCTGGGAGTACACTCGATCTTGGAATTCACTCAATCTTGGAATTCACTCAACCTTGAAATTCACTCAATCTGGGAGTACACTCGATCTTTGAATTCACTCAGTCTTGAAATTCACTCAATCTTGGAATTCACTCAGTCTTGGAATTCACTCAATCTTGGAAATCACTCAATCTTTGAAATTACTCAATCTTGGATTACACCTTATCTTTGAGTACACTCAATCTTGGAAATCACTCAGTCTTGTAATTCACTCAATCTTGAAATTCACTCAATCTTGAAATTCGTTCAATCTTGGAAAATCACTCACTTGGGAGTACACTCGATCTTGGAATTCACTCAATCTTGGAATTCGCTCAATCTTGGAATTCGCTTAATCTTAGAAATATCACTCAATCTTGGAGTACACTCAATTTCGAATTCACTCAATCTTGATATTCGCTTCATCTTGGAATTCACTCAATCTTGGAATACACTCAATTTGGAATTCACTCAATCTTGGAATTCGCTTAATCTTGTAAATCACTCAATCTGTAAATTCACTCAATCTTGGAGTTCACCTAATCTTTGAGTACACTCAATCTTGGAAATCACTTAGTCTTGTAATATAACTTGAAATAACTCAATCATGGAATTCACTCAATCTTGGAATACACTCAATTTCGAATTCACTCAATCTTGATATTCGCTTCATCTTGGAATTCACTCAATCTTGGAATACACTCAATTTGGAATTCACTCAATCTTGGAATTCGCTTAATCTTGTAAATCACTCAATCTGTAAATTCACTCAATCTTGGAGTTCACCTTATCTTTGAGTACACTAAATCTTGGAAATCACTTAGTCTTGTAATATACTCAGTCTTGAATTTCATTCAATCTTGAAATTAACTCATACTTTGAGTACACTTAGATGGCGCAGAAGGAAACCAGGAGAAATTTGTCACACACGTAATGATCAGGCCGCTTAATTGTATCTCACTATACAGGCTCGAATTTTGGTGATTTATATAATTAACTATACATACTAGCGATATACCCATAATTTAGACATACGACCTGTGACATTCTGGTTTAGGTGTATAAGCAAGATAGCAGCCCCGTGAGCGGTTTCTAGAAACTGGTCCGATAAACGGGGATGCCACACGATTATAAGTACGCTAAGGACAACGTCCAGGCAAGAAGCTATTTGACAGAGGAACGTGGATCTTCACATGGCAATCCCGATCAAACACCTGACCGGATTTAATAATGCGACCCTACCGGCTTCTGTGGGACAGGCATAGAGCACAAGATACAAAACCAGAAGGTTGTGACTTCAAACTTCGGCCAAGACGGTGAGATTTTCATGGTCGCTCCCACCCAATGTTGTCTTATAATTTAATTTTATTACAAAGATATTTTACCAGGCTGTCCATTCAGCGCAGTTTGCTGATTTTTAATAGGGTCCTGGGTCCAGTTAATATTTCAGTTGTATACACATATGATATAAAAATACACATATACTATAAAAATACACATTTTATATAAAAGGCCAATCTACTACACACATACCAAGTGGACTAAACTCGACAAACTCACCAAGAGGCAGTACGTGGCAACGCCATGTCCCTCAACACTGCAGGACAGTGAGAGAGCAGCACCTGAACAGGTCAGTCTGCCGAGCGGATCATAGTGAGGGATGGGCGAGCGAGCACGATGAATATTTGCATGAATGCTATAATATCTTTGTAATAAATAATAAAATATTAAATAAGACAAAAACAAACCTCTTTTCCCTGTTGTGTACCAACATCGCACGTGCAACCCGACTAATCCTATTGTGCCCTCGAGGACAATATGATCAGTATCAGTTATTTACTTGCTCTCCCAGATACGCACAAACCATAATCTCGTACAGTCTCGGCTTTCACAAGTCTCGTACTTGTGAAATTCCTTCTTTAAATTCGAAGGCATGGGTATGACCACATGTTAATATCTTAATAATGTTTTACAAATTTATAGCGACCATAATTATGAATGTGTACATTGTGCAGTTAAAGTTCAGTGTTATAAGAGTTGAAAAGGTATAAATAACTATATACATATATATATATATACACATATATATATATATATATATATATATATATATTACATGTGCATTATACACGAAAACCTTTAATTTTGTGATGATATATGCTCTGTTTTATGAACCAACAGAAATCGCAGATTAATTAAATTCCAGTAAACACATTTTACGTTTGCAGTTATCATTACTTTATTTGCCACTAAAACAGGGCCTCTCTAGAAATGAAGTAATAAATTTCAAGGTTCAGCGATTGATATTTGTCCACTTGTCAGGAACGGACTGCTGTACTTGAGACGAACGCGGAGGGAGTGGGGATATTGTTGGTGTAGCTATTGATTTCAGGCTTAGGACACACTGCTAGACTTGACAGACGAAAAATATAAGGTAAAAGGTAGATTTTGGCCCCACATCTGTAATATCGTGCAGAGAGGATTTTAGAACTACAAGAACCACTGGCCGTAATGTATTATCGTTATTCCTCTAAATATGTAATCCTCGTGCTTCCAAAGTCTACATCAATTAGACTTAGACCTCCACGGAATACTTATTCCCATATTCTAAGGTTCTTCTCTGCTATTCTGGGTAAAACCCTCTCTCTCTCAAAATAAATTTCAGCACTCTGTCTATCTTTGTGACGCTTTTCCTTCTCACACCCTAAAAGATGCATCCCTCACAAGCATTTCGAAAACTTTCATGAGAAGTCATCTTTCGTACAGACTAAAACCTGGATATGGCAATTCATATGTCGGGATAAAGAGAATACCGCTTTCATAAAATAATTAAAATCGTGTTATGGAGTTAAATTGTACACATACACGGCCTTAATTGGTGAAACAACACTCCAATTTTAGTTAATGGTTTGCCGCCATCATTTTATCTTCCCTTTTTATGAAAAAAAAATAATTGAAACTTAACGTTTTATTTTCTTCCAATATATTAGCGTGAATATATAGAAAATCTGTTGTTTTTATAAATGAGTATTTCCTATTGGTTTTCTCTGCAGTTTAGGAATCTTATCCAACTATGGATGAGAATATTTTTGAATGAATCAATAGGAATCATAAAGTACCGAAGTCTTTGTTGTCACGGAACCTAATATCAACAGATCACGTATGCGTGATGGTCATAAATTAAAAAAAAATCAGATTCTGTAATACCAGGCAGCGTGAAATGTCTAGGGGAATGAATTAAGAAGTCAGTGGTTTTTTGTTAACAAATAGCTATAATTTATTCTTAAAACAACATTACAATAGACTAAATCAATACAATTACACAGTACAACAACAGTATAACAGCAAATCCATGTAATCACACAGCCAAATAAACAAAGTGCACAGTACCTGGATACCACCATTGTCCCAGCATCAAGTTCTTTAAAATGTATAAGCCGGACGAACAGTTCACACAAATTCTCTCGGAGAATAACAGTCCAATGTAAAGCTCTTGTAACAATCCCGAAAGTAAACTGAAGACCAAATGAGATTCGTCACAAAGCCAGAAGAAAATCTATAATTGCCGCACTTATCGGAATAGGTCCTACAAACTGACATACACGCTTCTGTGTCCGCTGGAATATTCTCTCACCTCTCCCTCGGCTTTAAAAGACAGCCCCCTATTTATAACTTCTCGCCCCTAGCCGAAAATTTTCCATTTCTCGAACAATCTAAAGAACCTAACATAATAAACACGCTCAAAGAACATAATAGAACAAAGAACGCTGTGTATCTATACGCCATGGTTCAACCAATGCGGATTAAATCGAGCCTCGAACATCCGGCCAGGCGAGGCCGCTACAACATGTGCTACGCGTAGAACACGAACCCAATGTCAACAACGCATGGAGCACCTCTGCGCACAACAAAAGAAACACATACAAGACCGCTGCACACAATAAAAAGGACACCTGTAACATTGTCCAGACAAGGACGCATAGTAACTTTAATTTATAAGCAACAGAGATGTGAGCAGCAAATAGCTGACAGAGTGACCCTTAACGGAGATCAGGTGAACTACATTATCCACTGTAACTGACGTTTCGTCATGCGAGAAGCCAGTGGCATTTATCAACTTTAACATGTCGAGTCGTCGTGTCCATTAATTTTCTTTCAGCAGATTTCGCGCACTTTAACACATATGAATTGTTTCACAAGTAAGAGACATCTTTGGCATAAACACCAACTTTTATACTCAGTTCCAGAAGCTGTTTAATTTCATTTTACACTGCTTGAGGCATATATAGTTTTAAACCTTTTAATATTGTGTTTTTTATTGCGATATGGGCATTGAAAAAAATGTTTAAATTAAATATGAGAATGCACCGAATTAAACGCTCAGAAAGTCTCTTTATCTGGAATACTTTGCATAAGAATATCTCAAAAAGTGTTATCTTTTGTATTACCATTATTTCTGTAAAGATATAAAACTAAGAAACATTTTCAAACAAAATTTAACTTATAACATAGTATGATCTTTTGTGAAGGAAGTGTTTATCGGACACGCGGAATGCGTTATTGGTAAAACCTTTGGCGTGTTTGTTGAATTTATGACCGCATGAACACAAGCATGGCTCGCACGGAGTATAGGACGCATGCAGCTTGCAGGCGATCAGGAAATAACCCGTGTCCATGGAGACGGTGTTTTAGTTTGGGTGTGAGCTCACATGTATACTATAGTGTAAATTTATTATTTTTAGCATAATATTGAGATTATTGGCCGTTTACCACGATATGAATGCAACCTGATGCAAGACCACTGCGATACATTCCTAGATATAACTTGTATCACGATTCCAGTAGGCTTACCAGCCCAGTTATCCGATTGCCTACTGAGTCGGGTTGTCACGGCTAGCATATTTTGCGCCGTAAAGGCGCTGTCACACTCTATCGTATAGAGCCAGCGTATGAGGAACGTATCGAATATTTCGAAAAATTGTTTATACGCACAACTTTTCAGCGTATGAGGTCGATTTTCGGTTAATGACCGTTAGAGTAACGTGAGCCTAGCGTACCGTCAGCGTATGAGTAGCGTACGCATAGCGTATGTGAGCGTATGTGAGCGTATGTGATGTGATGTGTATGTGAGTTGGACGTATACCGACGTATGAGTAACGTATATCAGCGTACCTCCGACGTATGAAAAACGTATGCGGAACGTCAGCCTAAAGTATGAGGAGCGTACTGTTGGTACAAACTGATACAGATTTAGAAATGTGAGACTTTATATACCCTCCAAACGCTGGAAATACGCATGTTATACGCATGGGATAAGTTGGCTGTATACGCTCAGAACACGTTAGGCATAAGCTGAGTACGTTAGACTGTCGTTAGAACTACCATCATAACGTTAGCCATTCGTTAGACACACGTCAGACACACGTTCGTTATACGCTCCTCTAACGCCAAGTTTCCTGACCCACTCAATTAAACGTATGAGATGCGTACTCGACGTATGAGTAACGTACCTTCAGCGTACCCCTAGCGTGTTCAGCGTATGAGGAACGTATGTGGAGCGTAAAATTCATACGTCGGCATACGCTGAAAATTTTTGTGCATGTTCAAAAATTTTTTTGGCCGTCAGCGTACATCAGCGTACACCGACGTACCCATGCGTACTAGAAACGTATTCCAGCGTACCCCTAGCGTGTTTCAGCGTATGTCAGCGTATGCCCAAAAAGTCCATACGTTCCTCATACGTTGGCTCTATACGCTAGAGTGTGACAGCGCCTTTAACGCTGCCTGACGGAGACTTTCTCTTTAAACCTGTCTTTATATCCTACTGTCTGTGTAATTGGTCGATTGTTTATCTGTTTACATCTGTTTGTTTGTTTCTGAGACAAATCGGTCCAGTTTAACTTGAAGTGACATCTGGTGGAATATCTAGTACTATAAAATTTTAGTTTCATAAAGAATCCAGTTTTACAGGTGATCTAAATAAGTTTGACGCTTACAACTAGTCAAGCGCCATTACTACATTACTACCTAGAAAATTTGGGGATCACCTTCGAAATGTAACACCTGCCCTCATATTTTTACAGCATGATACCAAATGTTTAATTGACCACATTGACAAGAAAGTTTGCTGGGACGGCAGCCCCGCCCCATGATGTCATTTGGAGAGTGAAGCGTATTTTGAATCCGCAAGGAGGGTAAGCATTCCTCCTTGTTCGTGTGTCTGTTTGTCTTCATCACAACTTACTCGATCTTGTACGGAATGTCATGAAGTTTTCAGGGCAGTTTAAGAATGGGACAATGAAGGATCGATCAGGTTTATTAATATTTGAACAGAATTCTATGTGATTTCTGGCTTTCTCTGTGTATATATATAAATATCAATGATCTAAGAGTAATTCTGGTTGTGGATAGTTCCTATAACTCCTCCGTGAAGCATGCCTGAATTTGTTTATCATTAACGTGTTTGTAAACACAGCTTTGTGGACAAACGGGAAAAACATGTGGTCGGTTGCATGTATGCGGAGGTGGACAGGTCACTTGTTGCAAAAAGCCATTGGCAAAGATCTAGTTTATCTTACTTGCCGCTAGATGCCCTTGCTGAATTTGTTTTGATTATTTTTGCGGGCCTCACATATTATAAACACGTTGATACAAACAAAACAAGCAGCCTGTGTGCGATGATATTGATATTTTCCGGCCTTTTTATAAAAGCTCCAAAGGATTATCTTTAGTTAATGAAGGTCGGATAAGGGATTGGGTCCCTTTAACCTGTGATTACAAGATTCTGGATTACAAATCCGGATATCTTAGAGGATTACCGAGGCCCTTCAGAGATCTATCATGTGAAACGGGTCCCCTATACATCTGTCATAGTGTTTTGGGTTAAAGGTTAGGACACAGATTCATAAATACAGGAACAGAGACCCGATTGCACTACCTGCATAATATATTATTTCTTTCTATTGTAACATTAATCAATGGGTGACCCGCGGGGTCACCGTTTGAGCGGAAAATTCATTATTGTGCCTTTGTGAAAAAGAGGTGATATCTCCCCATGATACCGCCTTGTGGCGTCCTCTGCGTATGGGTCATTTTAGTTAACATCACAACCGAGAGATGACAGCACAGTGGAGGAAAGGATTAATTGTTACCGTATCGAGCACCAGATGTCGTAGCCTTACGGTCAATCGGAAGGTCTGATGGTTCGATGGGACAGACAGACAAACGAACGCACACAGACAGTTGCAGTGGCATATAGATATATAAATAGGTAATATTACCATATCTTTCACTAGATGTCAGCAGAAGAGGCTTTTCTATATAATTAATTTTCACATAAAAAACGTAAACTGAGAATTTAAATCATTAACTGACATCAGCAACAAAACATACACAAAATATCACCAAAATTATATCCAGACATATTTTAATCAAAATATACTGGCTGGCAATAGAACAAAAAAAAATCGACAGAATAAACAAATCATGATACATGGCAGTGATGTTTGACTCAAGTACACTTTTTTTAGGACTCGGACTTGGAATCCAAGGTCATGGACTCGGACTTTTACTCTGACTCGGAGCCAAGGACTCTAGAAATCAGACAGAGTCCATCTAGAGTCCGGTAGGGAAAAGCTCTGTTACGTACTACAAAGACATATATATATGCAAAGTACCAGCACAATTTTAGGCCTACAAAAACGACTATATTAACCAAGCTTTAGTTCGACATCGAAAGATAAAGGTAATTTAACATTTAATGACTCGAAGACAATGGACTTGGACTTAAACCTCAAGGACTCTGACGCGATTTGGACTGGTGGCCTGGACTCGGGACTTTCACTGTATCTCGGATGTTATAGACACGACTACATCGCTGATACATGGATGAGGTTATGAATATGTCATGGACAGGGCTGGCGATTTTGTCACGATAACTTCTGGCTACTAAGCTTTCTGGAATACAGTTTTTATATGCAAGGGGCTAGGAATAGCCCACGAGTATAATAACCTGTCGTTAAGACATTAGTTTCCATGTCCAGATTTTAATAGGTTGTTTCTGAGGATGTGGTTCCATCTTCTGCTCCGTATTTCAGCTCCTAATCCATTGAGCTTTGTCGTACCCTGGTCTTCCTGATTCTTCCCGGCAACCTCCTATAAACCTCGTTTTGTGTAATTCAATTTTTAAAAAATCACCAAGTACCCCTGTGTGGGGAAGTCATAATAGTTGATTGCAGCTGTAAATGAAATTGTTTTACCTTAGCCAGGTGGCAAAATATTACATCTTTTCCTTGGTTTCTCTGTTAGCAACTTTACGCTTATGGCCTAACTAAATCCTGAATTACCATGATATATCTTCACTCCAAAGTATTCTATTTCACTTTGACATACATATTTTCCTTTTAATATAATTATTAGTTTACATTAGGGGCGGCTTTATTCTTGATGTGACCTGGGAATGAGTTGTTGAATCGTGATCACTGTCTCCATGCATAAAGAATCCTGGTGGAAGTGTGAGGACTCTGACTACTCCCAAATTATTAGTAAACCCACTCGTATAAAATCGCGCATGTGACATATTTAGCCTAGCTGACTTTCGTTGATGGATCCTTATACTTTGACCTTCCAGCAGTCCGGCCGTCCTTTTCAGTGGGGCACAAATCATAACCCTTTTACCTAACGAGTTCTTGCTGGTAAAATCTTTTTTGAAAATAAAAAAAAATATGTCACAATGACCTCTCCCAGTTAGTGATTGTAAATCAGGTGGGACTACTTGTCGCAAAGTCAAACTTCAAGGTCAGATTCTGTACCAATAAAAATAAACATGTTTATATTCCATAAGCGCATCCTCACAGAATATTACTTATTTACTTCATAAAATTCTTATCGAAATTTCATCCGTTTGCATGTTATGTGGAGTAGGGTGCGAGAACCGGTATAGGGGTTTTAGATGACCACCGCTGCACATTACCCCCGATTTCGGATAACTCCTTCGGAGACATTGGTTCTTTATGTCTATATTTGCTTTAACTTCTTAAATTTTCTTCATCCTGTATTTTCAAATAAGGTTAAATCTTTGTAGAGCTTATGTCTGTAATGATACTCGTTATGTGTCTTAGGTGTATGAATCAAAATAAATATAATTAAAATATATTTAGAATATAATTCACATTTTCGCCATTTAATCTCTGTATAGACTGGTCCCAACTTTTAAAATCTTGTACCCATCAGGTGGTCAGTTGAATAATATATCATGAGTTAACAGTAAAGGAATTATCCTGGGATTAAGCAGCGAAGGGGTAATCGGAACAGTGCGGGGATAACTGGAAATGGCGGGTACCGGAAGTCTTCTGCAGGGCATTTGCTATGGGCCAATAAAAATAATTTGATACAGGCCTTGGCTCGTGGCACCCCATCTTTTATGGAGGTTGGTTTTTGGTATAAATGTTTTTACGATAAGAGACGTTTGAATGTGCATTCGGCGTAGCTCATTCAAATTAATCTGGTTCTGCTGGGAGGGCAGTGTTTTATATGTCTGTTGTTGACCACAGGAGCTTGACACCCGAATCCAGAATATCCAGTTAAGTTCCCCCGAAAGAATATAGCCATAGTACCATATAATACACAATATACGCTCTTGTTAGCACCTCGACATTTCAAATCATTTATATCCATAGGATTTACAGTCATTGTCTATAATTAGCACGAGTACACGATTGACAGTACTGGGCATAATAAACGTTCGCAGAAATTATGCGATTCCTAATTCCATTGTTTTCTTTTGGCAGCTTAAGCTTTCTAATTTCTGAGGGATAACAACGCCGTTCATTTAAGTGACAATTTAAATGTCATAAGCAGGGTTGTCTCTGACTGGAAATTTGTGTCTGTTCGGCTTTTATCAGATTGACCTTTTTCACCATCTTATCATGCCTGGTATCATTGGGGTCTAACATAGTATTTAGACAAAAGTATAAAATGGAATTGAGATCAGGGACTGGCGTAAGCATCATTGTTGTGGCAGCTTGTTTTCCGTGTGGATTTTTAGATCTTGTATTTATGGTGACCAGTGGCATTCACGCTACTGTGTTTGACTTACATTGGCCTCTTTTTGTAAAGGGACATGTCCTCCTAAATTTCTTTTTGGACAAAGGGGGTAGCTTTCGTCCCCTCCATTTTAGGCAAATAAAACACATGGCTATTAAATTCGCGATTTTTAAAATAATTCTGTCATTCGAATATTTAAAAGCAAATGTATCTTCATACTGTGCCAAATCATTATGGGCTGCCAAGTAGGCTTACCAGCCCGATTCTCATTGCCTACTGCGTCTGGTTGTCACGGCTTAGATAACGTATGCTTTACCGATAAGTTTCAGAGAGATATATTTTAATATGAAGTTGACTGCATCAATTTTATATTAATGTATATCTGTATGTGTGTATATTTTTCATGTGTAATTGCCTGGTTACAGTTATAAAACTGAGCTTTAAATTGTTGTTAATTGATGCATTGTCAGTTTGAAGAAGTACATGTATATTTAAAATTATTAATTTATGATGTAAACCTATAATCAATCCCTTTCTATGGAATCTTATTATACTGACTTGGCCAAATGGTCCTAGTCTGAAAGGCCCCTGTCCAACATGCAGTTTGCTGCTTAACTGTGGTGTTTTGAATTATTAAGTTCAAAGTTTAACCCTGTCACCAGTTATTTTCAATGTAACCATTTTTACTATAGCCATTTTACCTCAGCCATTTGTGCCATAGTCATTTTTACCTCAGCCATTTTCACCTAAGCCATTTTACCAGGCACCGCCTGGTCTGTGAGTGTGTGCGGGAGACTAATAATATCTGCATCACGATATAATCTGGACTGGACTTATTGGCAATTCGCAAAAGGAGTCTAAGTGGCTGTTCATGTTTTATGGTTTATGTTTTTTTCTCAATTATAAGTGTAATTCTGATATATATTAACCGTAATGTACCGGTATCGTAAGTGTTGCCTATTTATTTTTTAAATGTAATACGTCGATTATTTCTTTATTATTGTGTAATGCTCTATGTATGCTGTCTGAGAATGTGTGCACGTCATTAGCGCGGGAGGCCTTTCACTCTCCGTCCGTATCTGGTAAATGAAGCATCAGGATGTGACGAGGGGCATAAACTGTGCCATGACTGAGACGGGCCTCCGAAAGGTCTGCAGAGCAACCCTCACCATGGTAGCATATAATGAAAGAATAAATATGAACCGCATAAGCTTTATAACTTCCGCGATGGGAAACTCAAATAATATATGATATTATGCCTGTTAAATAACATATTTATATGACAATATGAATACATAATTTACGGCTGAATAACAGACATGCCAAGCCTATTTTGTTTTCCCTTCACAGTGGGACACATGCAGGCCTCAGTGGTTCACAACAGTCATTACCGTGTGAAGTTTTGACTTGTCACATTATCCAGACTGGTCCTTGTGTCAAACAAAATAGCCGGTGCCTAAGGGGAATAAAAGTTAAATTAGAACAACACTTGAACATTAAAATAAAACAACCGGTGTCAACTTCAGTCTGTGAATGAACATACTAAGCCCTAGAACAGAGGCCCTCGCCCGCCATCCAGGTGAATAGTGATGGAAGATTCACGGAAGTCTGAGGTATAGAGTCAAGTAGAGTTTGACATGAAATTAAACAGGCATGAAAACATCACTCACACGCCTATTTAAAATGATGTATTGGGACCTGGGAGTCATGACCCAGTCATGACTAAACAACCTTCTAACTGTCTTATATTGGCTTGGTTGTATTATTTCAAACATGATTACTACGATTAAATATACACATAAATGCAGACTCTGATGGGGCAAGATACATCCTCTCTTTCCCGCAGCTCGTGATTTCATGATGAGGCACACGAGACAAGTCCCCACTCGGACACTTCATGTTGTAACACAGAAGGACGTGTCTCTATAAATCAATAGAGAAAAGGGGACCTAATTCGGGCAGATTTGTAGTTAATGTTTTATACAGACTGGTACGTGCCTGATGATAGTATGGACCCTTTATTCTCCAGTGGCATAATAAGTCTCGCATACCGTCTAGAGAATATTCGTTTACCCGAGTGATATTTCATGAACGGGGTACCTCGAAATATGTCTTCATTATTCATTACGGTAAAACAGATAATAAAGCTCAGTGCCATCTTGTGTTCATTTAGTGTAACACTTTTATTTTGAGGAAGGTCTCAGAACTGGAAAATTCTTACGTATATTCTTATACATTGAGTGGATTTCCAATAAGAATACATAACGTTTCCCTGCGTTAATCTTAATATGATTAAAGCTCAGGTGTATTCAAAAATATAGATGTCTTAAACTCTTAAATATTTCAATGGTTAAATACTAGATGGCGTTGAGAAGGAGAGGTAGTAGTTACCGTAAAAACAATAATCCTTTTGGAAGTTGGTTCGTATATCTGCTGAACTTCTATTGATCGAAACTACACACCCACAGGCACGCACACATATATATCTACTCTACTCCCCAGCCCCGCTCGAGCTGCCCCCCCCCCCCCCCTTTATCGCACCCTCTTCCATAAAACCTGCAAATTGTTGCAACAACTTAGGCTCCAGGTTTTACACTTGGGCACATCTGAAACTTAGTTTGTTGACACAGAGATGAACTTTATTTGTGGCTCCCCGCTAAAAAGACTACGGTTGAGACCACTAACAGTATTGATATCAATGTTTATAGAGAGAGAAAGGTGTATGAACGACCATGCTTGTTCTCCGTAAAGGAGAAAGAGCATGAATACACAGCGAAGTCCGATCACTCCGTATACGGGAACCGAAACCATGTCCTTCCGATTGCCTGTCGTTTACTCTACCAGAGTCTTATATATCAATGTTTTTTTTTTATTGTAACCATCATTTACATCATCTTCATGCAACATAACCAGGCTTCTGTGCTTTTGAAATTCTAGGATAATTTTCACATACACATACAATAAAATACTTGTGTTCTTTATAATAAAAAAAATAAGCCAAAAGAAATTTGTATCAAGTGAATTTGTTAACATCACAATAAAAAAAGGCAGATACACCAGCCTGGACATACGGGAGGTAACAAGCTTGGCTCTCTCCGCTGGTGACCCGGAAAATCCCCAGCGTTGTTGTAGGAGAGTTTTTGAAGGGGCTCATCCAAGGTGGGTGCATGGTTTTCTCTGGGTCCTCCGATTTCCTTCATTCCAACCGACTACTTACGTCACCATCCGAGGGAAGGAGAGTGCCTCGTGTTAGTTATTGTAACTAGTTTTATAGTCCATGAAGAAATAAATAGGATAATATATACACCAGCTTCTGTGGTCTAATGAGAAAAGAGCTCAAAAACTGGGAGATCGTTAGTTTGAATTCCAGCAAAGGAGCGGTGAGACTTGTACAGTAGGCAGCACCAAGATCCCTTACCCAGCATATATATATATAATTATATATATATATATATTTATATATGTGTGCATGTATACATTAACATATATACACATACATATATATGTACTATGAATTATATATGTATGTATAAATATATATATATATATACATGTATGTATATATATTCAATATATATGTATACATATTCAAACACATATATATTCACTAAGAATGCAGGTAAAATGATACAACAACAGTTAAAACTATAGAACTGGAAATTTTGCTCAGTCTCAGTGGAGCCCACATTTTAGATGCTTGTCTGTATATATATATATATATATATATATATATATATATATATATATATATATATATATGAAACAAAATGACAATTTCATGTTACTTACGTGATCCGGTCCCTATCGGTATACTTTTTTCAAATAAAATTACTATTTTATAGGGATCTTAATGTCATTCAACCCATACACGTGTCTGCATATGATAATTGATTTTAACGCATGCAGATCTTCTGAGTTTAAGCACGCACCGAAGAAAATTTGAGCAGCGTCAGCAATACATTCACTGTTATTTGTTCAAATTTGCATACAATTTTAGATTTAAGTGCAACGGGATTTTGATGTGTTTACTCGTTGCCCTGCACGGTCCTAATTCCACAGCAACACTTCTGTTTACCAGTCCAGTGACCTGTAACTTTCCATCAGCGTGAATATTAATGTGAGAGGGTGAAGGAAAGTTTAATAGTCGAACAAGTGACCTACAAGAGCCATTAATCTACGTGCTGAATTCAACGGGAACATGCAAAACATTTTGGAACCGGCATCAATATCTTATATATATATTCGTTTGATCATAATTCATAACCACGTGCAGCTGTACTGAATAGAGAAGTACGTTCGTATACAATCACTATTTAAACAGGATTCAACTTCTCCTGTCAAGGTATAAATGTAGTGAATGGGGTAATGTAGCCCGTTGAAATATGTCCGACCTGAATTGTTTTAGGACAAATTGCATAAACATGGATGGTTTTGTGGTTAGGACCTAACGGTATAAGTAATATTTTGTTCGCAAACGCATGTATATAAATGTAAATAGGTGGTGTTTCCTGGGAAATTTCGATTATTAAGTTTGAAAACAAAGACAAGTAATCCCGGCCGTCCCATAGATTGGAAGTGGAAGATGTTCGATTTGAGTAGAAACGACCTTCGGCGGAAGGATACAGAAGGCACAACGGTTACAAAGGAATAAACGGAACAAAAGTTCCTGATGTTATCACATTAGGTTATTTAATAGAATAAACATGTGATATCATCTATGGAACTATAGGATGGATGCCCAAAATGAAACAAAAGAAGATATTCTTTACCCCCCCCCCCCCCACCTTTATTATTATAAAATAAATACTAATTGCCAGATTTCTCAGGAACGGACACATGGATTGTCATCAAATTTGTTGTGCTTGTGGGTCTTAATGAGCCTTAGCTGCTAGGCATGAATGGTGGCGCCACCTGCATTATCTTAATTTTAACGAATTTTTACCTGAATTTTTTAGAACACTAGGACTGTAAACAAGGCACAAATCGTACCCGTATAGGCTGGAATCATGAACCTCTGTGTCCTGAGAGTTTCTCAAAGGCTCTCCTCAGAAACCTGAAATAAGGTCACTGTGACCTATATTCTTGAGTAACGGGGCGTGTTTGAGCACCCCAGAAATAATGTAAAATACAAAAAAATTAACAGATTCCTCAGGAATGGCTACATGGATTTTCATAAAATTTGGTGTCCTCATTTGTCTAAATGAACCTTAGCTTCTGGGCATGAATATGGTGCCACCTGCATTAAATTATTTTTTTACCAACTTTTATCTGTATCTTTAAGAACGCTAGATCTGTTAACAAGGCACACATTGTAATCGTTAGGGCGAGAAACATACACCTCTAAATCCTGAGATTCTTTCGAAATAGCTCCGTTTTTAGCTCAGTTCACTTGGCACAAATCGTAACTATGAAGCCTGGAATCATGAACCTCTGCGTCTGGAGAGGTCCTTAAAATTTCTCCTCAGAAACCTGAAATTAGGTCACTGTGACCTATATATATATACTCCGAGTTACGGACCATGTCAGAAATAATGCAAAATACACACTAATTGCCAGATACCTCAGAACGGCTGGATGGCTTGTTATTAAATCTGGTGAGCTTATGGATCTTGAATGAACTTAAGCTTAAATGCCACCTACATTATCCTAATTAGTTGTCCTTGCCTGAGCGTCATGACCCATGGGTCACTTGTCCTTTGAGGAACAGGCGGGGATCGAATCTTTAGATCCGCAGTCCTCTGCCTTTCCACCAGGCCATGTTATAATCATGGAATATCAGATCATGTGTACATTCCCTCCCCCAAGGCCCAGTGTGATGATAAAGAACACAGAGATGAGGCGGGCAGAATCAGCAACAGATAGTGAAAGTGACTGTCCCTTTACAGGGACACCTGGGAGCAAGTACAGTAAGACCAAGGTCAGCGGGAATGATCCTAAACTGTCTTAAAATGTAACAAGAAATCTGCATTCTATTGAAAGCAAGCCTTCGCCGTGTGCTTATATTCAGTTATTTAGCCTATATTCAATTTAGCCCATCTAGGTTCATTCGTGCATAAATGACTGTATAGTTGTGGATATTCCCTGAATTAGGATCATGTACCAGATCTACACCAAAATGTAATCGATTCTTCCTTGGCCCATTTCCGAAATGACCTGATGATTTCATGAGATCCTGTTCATGATGGCATGAGTTTTTTTGTTAACACACACACACGAACGGGAATGAACGCATATACCCTCCTGACCGAAGCAATGAATCTCCAAGAGGAAAGGTCCACCAAATACCTACTAGGCCTTTTATCTTGAACAAAATATGCAGCAAAAAAAAACGCAAACAAAAAAGGCAGACCTTTGCCATTTTGTATTGTAATATATTACCATTTATGTAAGAGTATTGTGATACGTATAGTGGTATTTGCCGTGTCGTCATTCACAGGAAATACGTGTGTGTTTTGTGGTATATATAACACATTTAATAAGTTATTTTTTCATTATTATGTTAATTATAATAACAAAATGAAAGTATCTGCCGATCAGTTTATTTCACACGAAACATATGGCAGCATTACTCAGTAAGTGCTTATTTTTTTGTTGACGGAACTCGAAGAAGTGACATCGCAAGGCTGTAGTCTTTGATCAGTATAATAATGCATGTCAAACTGACACTTAATCTTCCTGCGGGTACACAAGATATAAAAAAGGGAATATTATTGAATAATTCTGACTGTGGTCAGCACTTCTTTTTCTTGTTGGTACCAATAAGTCATGGAGCAGACATTCAGATTAACTTTAATGGACTGTTTAATCATATGGACCTATTTTAAACCTGAAAATCTTCAAATAATTGGCTTGGAGAGTGTCTGTAGACACTCTAGCGACACTAATTTTCAGTCTTCATTAAACAAAACCCATTTATGTGTCTTTATTTTAACAAAATGTTTATTTAATACTACAATAGATCAGTTTTAGTCACGTGTGACAAATGTTGAAAAATATCGATTTATGAAAACAAATATCGTATAATTTCTATATTTATGGATGGGTGTTTGATAGGCAAGTGTGTTATATGATAATATAACGAGATCTGGAATACGTTTACAATGCTAGACATCGATATATTGATAGAAAATCCCCTAGGTCCTATCGAACGCAGGTATTTTTATCTGAAGTCTTCGTTGCAAGCAGCTCGGTGTAATTTCATAAACCTGAGAACGCCAAAAACATTGAAAATGTGTTTGACCCAAAACAACTCGGGTTAATCTAGAAAATTAGTGGAGTAATTTTCTATATTTCCCATAAATAATTATTCGCGAAAGTCTTTCGCAGTGCCGTCTGTCAGAAACTACGCCCATGAATCCACTGGGGGAACAGACAGCGCCATCTCTTGTATTTAGGCTGAAACTGGTCGACATTAGAAAAGCACTTGCATTAGAGAACGCAGACCTCAGCCAAGGCAACTCATTACCCCCTTATTGCATTGTCAGAAATGCAGCACATCTTAAAAAGATGTCATAAAAGAGGGGTCAGTTTACAATAAAAGTGCTGCATTGATAGCAAGCACACTCAGGAGATACATGTGCTGCCACCTGGCATGCGATCAGTGAACATAAGGCATTGTCAAAAATGTAGAATTTTTCTTTAGATAAACTGAATTGAGATTGTTATACGGACAGCCCCCCCCCCCCCCCCACCAATATAAATAAATCAGTTTTTCCTTGTATTATTGCCGAGCTATCATGTAAAATTCGTTAATAACTTATAAGAGTAATGTTGCTGACAAACAAAAAATCAACGCGGGCAAAAACATAACCTCCTTAGCGAATGTAAACATGAAAGTTTATATGCAAATATATAAAATAGGCATATGTACTGAGGCTATATATATGTTTGTATGTATTTGTGTGTGAGAGAGAAACACAGAGAGAGAGAGAAAGACAGACAGACCGACAGGCAATGATCGATTATCCCATGCACTTCATCATTCTTGAACTATGCACTGGAGTACGGCTAACAATAAACCAGTCATCAGCAGTAAATATCGCGTGTTGATGGATTAAAAGTGGCGACTGCAGAGCATTATCAGTACAGCGAGTTGTTTATGTGTGCGTCAGTGGAACTATGCAAATAAAACATTAACACTGCAAATACCCAATGACAAATACCCGCTATTTAACAGACAGGGAACCATTACATCCTGAGCACTGGCGAGAGTTTAGTACATATAGGTACAGGGCAAGCTTCTGTAGCTTGCACCGTCTGCTCTATCGTCCAGTAGTGTATTTGGCAGAGGAGCGTTGGAGCTGTCTAATATAGCCCCCCCCCCCCCAAAAAAAAAAAAAAAAAAAAAAAAAACGAGAATATGTCTTTGTTTAGACATATACATAAAGCCAAACCCACATGTTGTCATATCGGTTTACTCGACATCCCATTTACAATCACATAATTTGAAATCTCAAACTAATTTTCTGCATACATTAACCGTTTTATATCGTGATACGTGGCGCTGGACCCTTTACCACAAGGTTGTGGGTTCGCTTCCCGGTCTGGCCGCTTTCACTGCTAAGACTCCTAGCCAAACTCTTTACCACAAAGGAGCGCTCTCCTTGCCAAGCAGTGAATGTGTACATGTCAAATATGGGCTGCAGGCAATTAAAGAACGAATTACCTTCGAGCGTCGTATGTGGTTGTTTGGTTGTATGGTCCCCGGGAGCCGAGAAAAGCTTCAAGATTGAACAGACCAGGAAGGCAAAGGGTGACGTCAGATAAGACTGAAATCGTCAGTGATATCAGACTATTATAGCCTACCTATTAAAAAAATATTGAGACTGATTAAATTTGGAGAACTCAGTATTAAAGATATTGAATGAGCAAATAGACAAAAACGGTAGGACCGGGGACCGAACCAAAATGTAATCATTGAAATCATTCTTCCATGGTCCATTCCAGATTTACTTCCGCAAACGTTTCAACATAGGCCTATCACATGGACCAAGGGAACTAATTTTGCAGAATATGCATCTATCATGAAAGGCGCTAAAAACTAATTACTTCACGGATGGAACTTCCAAATAATTACTCGAAATTGATTTAGAACCTACGGAAATTTTGTTTGACCAAGCAAAATAAAGACATGATTGAGATGAATTCGCATTCGGATATGTCCCAAAATAAACCAACACACAAGTATAGGAAATAGAAAAATAAGCGCTAAATACCAAAATAAACAGAACCCGAGAGTGCATCATGACGCTTTTAAATTCGCCAATGATTGAACCATTACAACCCAAATTTTTAATCAAACGAAGACGTTGAGGTGGCAGTCCAACCAGGAGGGTTCGGATCAATCCTAGTATGAGTAGATGGACGCGCCATTTATAAGAGTGCATTTCCATCTAGTTATTTTCCTGAGATAAGACAAAAGCTGACGTTTATTTCTGTTGGGAAAATAATAAATATTACATTCACGGTTGAAGTACGTGTATTTATGCAGCAGTTATTAATATCGAGGCTGGTTTTACTTTAAAAGTTTGTCTCTCCGTCTGTCATGTATTGACACTGGAAACTGCGGTAGCCGAAACTACTCCAAACAACAATTCTCGCCGCTTAGGTAACCATCACAATTTTTGTGTAACAACAGTTTTCTTTGTTATTTTGCAAATAAAACAGGACCATATAATCATCTAAAGCCAAGTACTATACGTACAACACTATATAAATACAAAATTTTCATACGACACTTTGAATGGGTGTTCTATTAAGATCTGTGTCATGACTCCCACGCCCCTATCTAGCCCCTATACCATTTTATTAAAAAAAGGCCTGCATATCATGGGTATCCCTATCCCTATTTTAAAATTCTGTATCTTCTGCCCTGGTTGCTTTTGTTATATGTATATGAAATACAAATTGACCTGAAAATGACTGCTTTCAGTGACAGTCATATTACCGCATGTCAATCATTCCGATGGCCCGCCCACTTAACCCTACTTAACCTATGAGCATCTGGCAGAATAGTGTCCTTACTTATCAGTTATTGGATAAAAGCCAGGGTGCGCCACCTTGATAATATATCTGCATATATATAGCCTGCAGCAATGACTTGTGTTCTGCAAGCTGTTTTAACAAGCTGACAGTGAATATAGGTCCTGTTAGTCCGTGCTGTAGCAGTTTTCGCGGTGGGGGAAAATATCAGCTTTGTAAGTACTAATGATATCTCTTTATTATTATTATTATTATTATTATTATTATTATTATAAACGAATAAATATATTCTGCTTCAGTAGTGTATGTTATATTAACAATTAAATGTGTAATTAACGCTCGGCTACACTGCAGCATTTTTGTGAAAGAAACATCAAACAACTATTAAAGTATTGTCACTTGCCTAAGTATTCATTCGACAAATATTCACATGTAATATTTATAAATATTATAGGTTCTTTCAAGAGAATGCAAAATACCTGGGATGTACTTCTCCTATCCTTACACAAATGGAATTTATAATTACTGTCATTTGCTTAATACTAAATGAAATGGTAAAATGGTGGGAGTCGGTTCCTTTTTCATAGTCGATCATCGGTTTGAGCAAACGGGCTGATGGTCGATTATTAATCGGTTCAAACTAATATATGCAATTATCAAAGAAATATGCAATTATCTGTGAAACTGTATTCTCCTCTCGCGCACGAGTGTAACGATCCTTCCTCGTATAAAGACTATCAGACTATTTTAAGGATCAAATTTAACGACGGTTATTCTTATTTCATTATGGAAATCAAGAGCGTATAAGAATGTTAGGCCTATAGAGGGGCTGTTTTTTCTAGCACATGAAGGCAGATTTTATGGCCCAAGGTGCGCTTGGGGCAGATCATACCAAAAAAAAGATTGCAGACAAGTCCAAAAAAAATTCCAGCTGAAATCCAAATACTCGACCGACCGGGTCCATCAAGGATTTTTTTAAGGACGGCCTAAACAGCGGCACCTGGCATCGGTTGAATCTATTATTTCTAAGAGAATCTCACAAAATTGGCATAGACCTTGAGAATTTATGGAGTATTTTAACGCCTTCCCGCCCAAATTTTGCTATGTACATCTCGTTAGAAAACTCTCCGCTAATTCTGCAGCTCCCTGCGAGTTCACAAATAATAAGTTTAATAAGTCCTCCGTTCTCGCATCTACCGTGTCATACTCAGTTACATACGGAAGTTATTTGGGAACACAGACTCATTATATGAAGCGCGGAATGTGGTAAAATAATGAAGAATAATTTTGCCTATAACACAAAGGCATCCTGGAAAAATGCAATCATTATTATGATGTAATCGATAGTTGCCTTTGGTGATCGAGCGCTTGAAAGTGGCAGCAAACCGACTGACTTTTGATAAAACTCGATGATCGGCCCACCACTAACTTCATTTATCGAAAATTACTTAAATATATTGTCACTATATACCATGGTTGGTTTCATATTCGTGGGGATTACAATTTCGCGATTTTCACGCTTACAGTGTTTCGCAAGGGTTCCGTTTTCGCGGTCCCCCTAAACACCCAAAACACCGGTGTTTTGGGTATCTGTGACGAAACATCACGAAACACCCACTTAACTTCAAACCTGATCCTAAAACGTAACACCAATCGATAAATAATCATCATATGGATATATATCTGCAATTTTGTTTCATAAATTTATGACATAAAGATAAAAACGAGTGTTTCGTGCCGTGGTCGGTTCACCGGGCGCCCACTGCAGCCATTTATGCCAGATATGACCCTGCCCCCAGTGGCGCAAGTCGCAATGAAGCAGCCCACTTGTCAGTTGTACAAAACACTATTGCTTTCTTTTATTTTACAGAATAGTGGCACAATTCCGCATTAACATATGCAACAGATGATGATTTATTAACTGATACCAGTGTTTTGCTTCAAGTTCGAATTTAAAAGGGTGTTTCGTGTTGTTTCGTCACACGCACCCAAAACACCGGTGTTTTGGGTGTTTAGGCGGACCCCGTTTTCGCGATCTGACAATGCAAAAGAACCTGTAAAAAGATTATTACCATTATTTATAAATAAATTGTATCTAACTTCTTATGCGCAAAATCTCATTAACATTTTTGCTTTTGTCAGACAATTACATATATAAAGATCTGATATCATTTAAAATATCAATCTTTGAACTTACAAAATCCATTTTTATTCATAAAAAATTTAATTTTTTCCTTTTCAACTTTTTCTTCGATGAAGGTAAGTCTTATGCACTAAGGTTTTATTTTCGCGATAAGTCATCTTTCGCTTATATCGCGAATTTTAAACCCTGGCGAACAATGAGGCAACCAAAGTATTAGAAAAAATATACGTTCATCCTTGGTCTATGACGTTAATGAGGAATAATTGCGCAATTCTTGTTTATTAATAATTAAACAGAAGAAAAGGGAAAGTTAAATAATAAAAAAAAACGATTCACGGGGCTTGGTGAGAGAGAAAACGTGAGAGTGAAATTCCGAGGAGTATACTGACAGAAGTAAAAAGGACACCCTCTCAATCTCCCCCGGCACATCTCGACCCCCTCTCTCTGCCCGGTAGGACAAAAAACCTCGTCCAAAATATCAATATTTACTTCACTTCAACGGTCCCGCCACATATATTTGTTTTGCTATTGAACTATGTAATTTCGTTGCACGAAAATAATTTGTGCTCAGTTTCAAAACTTTATCATTATTAATTATTTAAATTTGACTCAAATATTAAACAACATATACTATATAGGCAGTGATATACTAAATTTTATAGTTATTCTGTGACCCAACTGGCGGATGCCAAATTTGCTATGTATAAGACGAATAATTGAATACGCCACGTGACGTTTTTGCTCTCTTTGACATTACTATTCACAGTCCGTAGACTGGAGCATGTTTCTATGTTATAAATTCTTTAGTGTTAAATGCTATTCTGCAACAACAACAACAAAATCTTTGAAGGGGGGGGGGGGATTCTGAGCTCGAGTTTCTCACACACCCTACCCTATAAATTCACGTATATAATAATCTATTAAATCATTTTTTCAAATATCTTACATGCTCTCGCTCTCTCTCTCTCTCTCTCTCTCTCTCTCTCTCTCTCTCTCACACACACACACACAACCCCTTGTTACACGTTCGCCACTATTGTGGAGTTTTAAAGATATTCCTGAATTCATATGTCTGCATGGTAACTTAGTGTGTTATTAAATCGAATGGTGTCAACTGTTGGAAAGGTGATTTGCCAGATTCCTCTCAGATTGACTCAGATATATGCATGGACCATAAATATTATACGAGAGTTATACTTCTTTATGGTGTAAAGGTAGTTGTTTATACAACTAGCTATAATTCCCCATTGAAGAATATATGACATTTGTGACGGTAATTGCTACATGTCAAATTTATGACTGGGTGATTCAGAAAAATATATGAAGATGATGTTTCCATGGTTATGGAAATTGTGAATAAAATCACTTAAATGTATTGTTTAACTCCCTTTAATCAAAAGAATAAGAGCCCTATCATAATTCAGCACAACAGTATTACACAGACACAAAACTCACCGAAAACTTTAACCTCGTCGATAAGATAAAGTCCTGGTGTCACCTAATTGCTTTAATTAGGTTCTCACAAACACAGGTTTAGAGTCGTACCGCGTGGCCAGTGAAGTTTCTGTCTGAACAAAAAACTCGGCCTAATAAAAATGTTTACAACAGATTGTGGTACATATATAAATCAATTATAATAATTAGAAAGCATCGTCTATTGTAGTTGTGTTTTTATTAAGTTTTAATTCTGAATTTGTGAAGTTCTTAATTTGTGAGTTTTGTTCTAGTGAAATAAATAAACAAATTTTAACGATCACAATATGAGTATTGGTATAAGGGATTTATAACGGGATCGCAAACATTGAGTTTATAATTTTGAAAAAAATCATATCAAGAAATATATAATTTGTCTTACTTTCATTCTTATTTCAGTGATGATATTTATATACCTGTCAACTGTCAACTTTACAGTTTAGTCCTATATGTTACACCAAAAACTCACAGGTTTGGTATTCACCGGGCCTGGTTAACGCCAGTGTATAAAAGAGAGGAGGAAGCGTGTACTGTACCGCTCTGTCATTTAGTGCCAACCGAAATACAATTTTGTACCTCCTAATATATATATATAAAAAGGGCAACACAGTGATTTAAACAATTCCTTGGACGAGGTAATAGTGATCTGATGAGATGCGGGTCCAAATCTGACAGTTCGGGATCTTTCACAAAGGGGTCTTGAAATAAATCAAATCGGGAAGTGAGGCTTTCCACGTGACCGCCAGCCCTGAGATGACGGAAGTGGGTTATTAATTTTCTTCTCACAGATGTATCTCATCAAGGTCCAGGTCAGTAATTCTGTCCTGAGTCAAACAAACCATCAAACAAAGAGACACTGGCGAAAGCATATACTCCTTGAAAGGAGTTGATTGTTACATTTCTTCAAATTATATGTTTTTAATATTCTATAATACCACCACTGTCATACATTTTTATGTGTAACATCCAATGTTAGATAATTACTGCATGAACACCTATATCAGTATGCGTGTTTCAATATTAATATATATCAAATGCAGTTTATGCTACAAGAAATACTATTTATTTCAACAATCTCGGAGTTTGGTCTGGCACAGTGCCAACACCATCAGAATGGTTCAATCCCCTTATAAATTGGTCATAACTGTCTGGTAAATATACAAAATGATCATTATATAGATGGGTATAGTGACGTGAAACTGCAGGGATGTCTGCGTACGAGTTGCTCATAACTGATTTTACTGGCTTAATTTAGCCAGGTGTCACATAAAGTGGTAGGAATACGTACTGTGTGTCATGCGAGAGTGCTGAAAAAACTGAAAGGAGCACCGATAAGCGTATACATTTATATATATATATATATATATATATATATATATATATGTGTGTGTGTGTGTGTGTGTGTGTGTGTGTGTATGTCAGGGCTTTCAATAGATAGAAAATTTGAAGGGTCCATTACGCTCAGACATAAATTCTGCTACATTTCTTTTTGCTGTCTGTCAACATGGACGCATATACCGTATTTACTTACAGCTTGCAGGTTAGCTCTTATACATTTGTCACATAAACCTTTATATAGATTTTCTTAGCAAAGAGATGCCTTTAATTTTTTATGTATACAAAATACATCATATAAATTCTACACACAAGGCAGGTGAATAGCTGGCTTTAACAAATACAACCTTACACGCAAAGCTAATACCTTTACGCTTTTGTCATATTCTTCACTGTAATTTATGTACTGTAACTGTTATCCCATTATAGAGGTACTGCAAATCGTGGTCACATGACCTGCATGTGATCTGATACCCCTAATAGCCCATATAATACTAGCCAATATAATACATCTCTAGAACTGTCTAGCTTATGACATGCAGCTTAATATGCTGTTTAACAAAGTCTATTTGCCAGCTAGCAACCCTAAAGCGGATCCGAAGGGGGGGGGATCCATGGGGGTCCGAACACCCTCCCCCTCTATTTTTCAGCCGCTGCAATATTTTTCTAATGGTTTCAGACCAATTGTTGCAGGGCCGACCCCATATTTTCGTGACCTGGTGACCTATTTTATAGGTTTTGTCATAATTCATCCTGGGTCGGACCCCTCCTTTTCCTAAATCCTGGATCCACCCCTGCCTTCACTTCATACTCTGGGTTGCAGTATAGTTTGTTACTACTGCGTTCGTGTATAATGTGAAAAAGGCTATGAAGAGTGAAAAATACACGAATCTATACAAAAGTTTCAAATGCCAGCTGCATGATATCTAGGTCAGCTTCCATCCAGTGATCATAATTAAACAAAATAGCTGGGTTTATTTATTGTAGGAAATCAGGAAATTGTGTTAATGGATATAAATGCTTATGCGGTGTAATAATATACATGTGGGAACATGATGATTTCTATGAAATTTTATACTTCATTTTATGGGGAGAAATACATGCTGACATGATTTACTGTAATGAATAAATAGTGCTCTCGATACTTATTTTACGTTTACAGTTTATTATTTTAAAAATTTTTGTTGGCTTGGCGAGCAGTAATTGATTTTGCTGTTAAACTATAAACTTTATTTAGTTTACATTAATTCTACAACTAGTTATAATAAAAAATACGTAGCAGTCTTCGTGACTTTAGTGATTGCGTTGCGCGTTCTGTATGCGTGGAGGGAACTCGACAAAAAAACACAAATCTTGGACGGGCCACTATACAACCCACTCGCCGGGGATCGAACCCGGGTCGCAAGTTGAAAGAGCCTGGCGTTTTACCCATCGCCTGTCAAGTGGTGCAATTCTGTCCTGTCTGTCTCTCGCTGTGTCTGACACTGTCTGTCTGTCTGCCTGTTTCTCTCTCAGTCTCTCTTTGTATCTCTCCGTCTCTCTCTCTCTCTCTGTCTGTCTCTCTCTCTCTCTCTGTCTGTCTCTCTCTGTCTGTCTCTCTCTCTCTCTGTATGTCTGTGTGTCATTCTCTGTATTTCTCTGTCTTTCTCTGCTTATCTCTCTGTCTCTCTCTTTCTGTCTCATAGTGTGTCCTTCTCTGTATTTCACTGTCTTTCTCTCTGCTTATCCCCCCCCTCTCTCTCTCTCTCTCTTTCTCTCTCTCTCCCTCTCCCCCTCTCTCTCTCTTTCTCTCTGTCTGTCTGTCTGATTCTCTCTCTCTCTCTCTCTCTCTCTCTCTCTCTCTCTCTCTCTCTCTCTCTCTCTCTCTCTCTCTCTCTCTCTCTCTCTCTCTCTCTCTTTCTGTTTCTGTTTCCAGTTGTAGTACATGAGAGCTTGTACGATAAACAGTTACAGGGTGGTTGTGCCTTTGACACCGATAGAAGTCTTCATACCTCAATCGTAAACAATACCGTTCTGAAAATAAGCATTCGAAAACGGTTATACTTCCATTATTAAAACCAAATCGCATGCGCTGAACTTGCAATATACCAACGAGGACTGCTTGACCAATGTGAACTAGGCGATTCGATAACGTGGTCTTTTCCTGTGAGCACTGTACTAGTGTTTAAGTTGGGCGCTGCTGCTGGTAGATGTGTCTGTGAGACAACTTGCCTTAAACAGATAAACTATATTGTTGAAAAGCCAGACCGTATTCATTCTGTTTGTGGCTGCGCGCGGTTTGAAGAATAAACAATAACAAAATAGTGAAAATAGGTGATTTTCCATGCAACCTGGAAGATGCGGTTTTAAATAATACGGCTTCCGGGAAATACCCATGGGTGCCGAAAATTCTAGAGGTTAAAGCTCACTTTTGTGAACCGGCTAATGTATAAAAACACATCTTCATATTACCGCAAGGTTGATTAAGTTAAAATTATTAACACGTGTAAACGCTGCTTTGAATAGCAAGATTCCCTGGGTCGACCACCAGGTGGCCACAGGGAAAAGATGAGTGATCACCAATGAAAGCATGCATGGTATCGAATTGTGCGTCAACATGCAACACCCCCCATCGCTGGTCTGACTCTTGCCTCTGTGCCCGAACCGGTGTCACCAGTAAATTTTTCCGGTTACGTTACCTTAAATTATTACTCTCTATATTTCTCGTAGCCCTTAGCGCATAGACAGAGCGAAACAATCATGGTTAGACCAATAAAACGCCATTCTCAGACAATTTCCGCGATTTTTACGCCAAACGTTAATCACTCTGAGATGTCTACCCTCCCGATCTAGACTCTTCGATAAGGGTTAATGGTATTACTTTGCCATTCCATTCATTAGACCGAGCATTCCAAGTGTCAACCTTATTTTTTTAATGTATGGTAACTTTAACTGCCTCCATTTGTAAATGCTAGCTTAGCTAAGTATGTACATCTGCAGTAGCCCATTTGGTTTCTGACAACGAGACACAGCGGTGACTCGTGACTATCCTGTGGGATATGTGTACGTGTGTAATCATTCCCATTTCTGGGTCATAGCGCAAAGGAACCCCAAAAAGGCGCATTTGCGAGTGAATCACATATGTGGGGTACAGTCTTCCCATTAAACCTGCAGAACGCTCACTCTGAGTAGGACCAGACCGTGAAAAATCTCATCTCTCCTCGGCGGAGATTCTAACTCACGACCTTCCGGCTTAAAGCCCTGTGTTAAACCCCCAGATCACAGAGGAAGTTGTTATTTATTGTTACTTGTCATATTTCTTTACCGTGGACACAGCAGTTAGAGTGAGAAATGTAAATGCAGACGAGAACATGTTTTATGAAAGTTCTCTCTGAGCACAAACTAACGAGTTAGTTGGTGATTCGGTATACTAAGATGAAATCAGAGATAAAATGCCATATTTTGTTTTGGCTTTCTTATGATTTTTTTTTATTACTCCAAACTGTCATGTATCCTGACCCGAGATCGCTGAGACATGAATCGTTCATGTCGTAAAAAATTACAACATTATCTTTTTCACGATATTTCAGTTAGAATGATGCTTCATTTTTTTCATGATTTTAAATGTTACTCATGTATAATATAACAGCCTACACTTAATTTCTTGTTAGTGATTATAACATGTAAATGTATATAACATATAACTAAACATTGTATATTATACATATTGACTGTGTTTTCTTCAACATATAAACCAAGACGCATTATTATACGAGAGAAAAATCATTCCATCTAGAGCGACTTATTCCGCATATGTTTTTAGTAGGTCAGAAACCTGACATTTAGTGACCAGTCATGAAGATAGAGGGCGCTGCTGCTTTCGTCACAGGAGGAGCTCAAGGGATCGGAAAAGCTATTTGTGAAGCACTCGCCAAGAAGGGTGCAAAGGTAGGTTATTATAACTCTGACCAGACCGTCAATTCCGTAACCAGGACAGATACAGAGTTTATGGTATCCGAGACGATGTTATTCGAAAGCGAGGCAAAGATTATGGATATCTGAGACAAAAACGGAAGCAATGGTATCTGAGAGCGAGACCAAGATCGAGACTATGGGATCCAAGACCAAGAGACCAAGACTGAATCAATAAAGCAGAAACATTGCTTTATTTGACCTTGAACATGAAAGTCAAGGTGACTAGTTTTCGAAATTTTAGAAGAAACCAGTCGCGAATCAAATTTCATGATAATATATTCAGTGGTTCAAAAGTAATGATGTTCATAAATACAATCAATTTCGGCTGATTTGACCTTGAATATGAACTTCAAGGTCACCAGTTTCAACCCTCTCCGAAAACGTTGTTGAGAAAATCAAATTTTGGAAAAGAATAAAAAGTGCTTCAAAAGTAACCACATTCACAAAAAAATCCCAATGAAATAAGCAAAAGTTCCGTTAATTAAACCTTTAATATCCTGGTGAAGGTCACCAGTTTTCAAACTCACCCGAGAATTTGTTTGAAATAACTCGCGTATCAAATTTTAGGGGAAACATGCAAAACTTCAAAAGTTATGGGGTTCACATTTTTATTTTATTTCGGCTGATTTGACCTTAAAGGTGAAGGTCAATGTCACCACTTTTCAAACTCGTCGGAGATATTGGTAGAATAAATTCAATTTTGAAAATTCAAGAACACATTGAGTGGTCCAGAAGTTCTCGCTTTCACAAGAATTAACACAAACGACGCCGATGACGATATACATGTATACTTAGCATTATATGACTCCCTACATGGGAGGTGAAACCAAGCAAGCAATCATGGCCCCGTAACGCTTTGTCTTGAGGGCGAGAACAGAAGAATGGCCGACACAATTTAGCTTCCAGATTAAGAACGAAAGGAGGAACTCCGAGAACAAGACAGAGACGGACTCTAACATTTTATATATCAGTGCAACCATATCAAGTTGACGTGAAAACCACGATCATTACCCAAAAAGGAAACAGATCCTCAGACGTGATAAAATACAATTACCTATGCATGTACAGTCTGGTCTGTTCGTCATATCATTCGTACTTTGCAAAAATATAACGATTACTTATATGTCTCAAAGATATGATTTGGGTACAACCTTAAAAATCCATTACGCTTCATCTAATCCTGAAGAATAATCAATCTAATAAGTAGATATATAAAAATCTGCATTGCTGGATAAAAATATACCCTAATTCAGTCATTTCTGTTTAAGAAATATATTTGTTTTAAGTTCGCAGTAAAATGGAATGATAGTAAAGTGGTCCACTAAGAACATCCGTAAAAATGGCATATACTTGGTAGCAACCAGCCTGGTCATAGGATCGAAACGATTCTGGATTCAAGGTTCTCGGAATCGGTAAATATATGTTGAAATTTATAAAATAGGTTTTTGCATATCTATTTTCCTTAATTGCGGACTAATGTCCCTGATTTTCATTGGCAGGTATGTGTGGCAGATATCAATGGCGATGAAGGGCTCTCCACGGCAAAACAGCTTCTAAAAGAATTCCCCGGATGTGCCGCAATGTTTGTGAGCTGTGACGTCAGTTCACCTGACAGTTTCAAAAGTACGTTCAAACCAAAGATCCGTAATATTTTGGTGCCTTTAAATTTCTTTGACCTATATCCGGGTTTAAAAGCAATATATCTTCAAAGTGTTATATATACAGTGCTGTGTAATGTGTTATTGAATATTCCTCAGTGTTACCCAAAATACAACTTGAGACAAGTTATAAGATAGACCAGATATGAATGTTAATGATGATGATTATTTTTTATTATTATTATTTATTATATATTATTTTAATTATAATTATAATATTAATTATTTATTATTATTATTATTATTATTATTATTATTATTATTATTATTATTATTATTATTATTTTTATTATTATAATACTAGCAGTTATAATATTTAATAAAACAGTTTGTTCTTATCTAATTTTGACTGAATATCTACGTGATATTAACATTTTTTTATCATAAACTCACCTTATTGTTAAGGTTTTATTCTGTTTTTCACATGTCATAGCATACATCCACATAACCAAATCTACGCAGAGCTCTGCATGACGTCATGGGGATTAATAACATAACATACATGGCCTTCTCTTTATACGATATTTATGATTTGTCTTTCCCATTTGACCAGGTGCTTTCGAGAAGGCGCGGCAGACTTTCGGTTATGTTGACATTCTTGTTAACAATGCCGGCATTCTAGAAGAGGACAACTGGCCAACAGCTGTTGACACAAATTTGGTGAGTTCCGCCACACGAGGGTTTGGTGAACAAAGTCATCCTGAGCGGCAGATCACACTGACCAAATAGGATTCACAAAATTTTGTTTATTTTGAAGTATGACAGATGAGACGAGTGGTCTTGACAGTCTTTCAGTGCCTAACTGGAAGAGGTTCGTTTCAATGGAAGCCCCCCTCCCCCACCCCTAGCAACTTAATGATAATGGGGAATTAGCTAATGTAAGACCTTGGTAATTACATCAAGGTCAAACATATATTATTAAATATTGTATGATTTCACGACTTATTTTATTTTGATTTTTAATACAGAAAGGAGTGATGGCCGGTACCTCTCTGGCGCTGGAGAAGATGGGGAAGGACAAAGGAGGACGAGGCGGCGTCATCATCAATCACTCATCACTTCTGGGTAGGTACCACAATACATGACATATAGTCCATTGCTTTCCTATCCAAATTGTTTGTAATTCCTACTACATCGCTATATTACGTAGAAAATTAAGATATTTTCTCAGAATATCTGCATTATCCAACCAAAAGTGTCTTAATGAACCTTATTCTCCCATTTTTTTTCAGACTTTTTTTATATTTACTGTCTGTTTTGTGCCGGATTTATATGGCGCCAGCGCACATCAATCCAGTACCTTTCCTACAATAATTTACACTTATGGGCGTTATTTTTTTAAAAAAGCGTTAATTTAGCCGATAACAATCCCCTTCTCGTCTATTTGTAGACAGATCCTGGTCTGGACGCTGTCGCTGGAGTACTGTCGTGTCGTTTCCCCGCGCCCGTATCGAATCCTGGGTTAATTTTCCCCGTCATTGCGTGGGGGGGGGGGGGGGCATGTTGCGTAAACACTAAAATCCTGAATAAAATCACTAAAATTATTACCTAAATCTAAAAAAAAACATGCATTGTTACCACCACCCATTCAGTATCAGTAGATATTTTAAATTACCACATTTGCTGCAGGTGCTAATTAAGTCATGTTTCTTTTGTATAGGTTAAATTAGATCCCCAAGACTTCAATCCCCATTCTGTCAGAGCCATATCAAACTTTCTCTCGTTGTGTTGCAACTCCAAGAACAACTACTGCCACCTCACGGCATATTATATAAATAATTTATGGCCCCTCTGGCCGACTGGTACGGAGTCACTTCTATCGGTAAATGGATTCACGTTTTATTTTACACATTTAGTAGCCAACATAAAATCAATAGCCCTGACAGGGCTATGGTGACGCTTACTCTTGTAAAACCAATTTTTCAGACTCACAACAAGGGACGACTAGTCAAGCTAAACAAGAATTTAATACTGACTCTCCTCTTTCAGGATTGTTTCCAGCGCCCTTTTTCCCGGCGTATTCCGCAACCAAGGCGGCCATCGCTTTCTACACAGCGGCATGGGCAGTACGTATCAAGTTCACCTTTTTACAACATGGTGTCAGTATTTCAGTGTATAATTGAGCAGCTTATATTCCAATGTGCAGTTGAACCTATCTGTACAGTTGTAAATTTATATGCGCATTTGTTATTCTGGATTTTTTACTGTTCTAAAATTCACAGCTCGTCACAAACTGAAAACCTCTTTTTACCCTTATGGATAAATATTTAAATTTTATCGATTATGCAGGTCAAGGTTAAACACAACATAATTGGTTCTGTTATGAGACTGCAAATATCCTACATTTCATTTAAACATTTTTTTATTCATTCAAAATATTCATATTGTCTCTAAAAGCTGTATTCAAACTCGAGATGAATCGCCAATACTTCAAGCTTAAAATTCGTATACTCCTGTCTTTGATAACCCTGGCCCCAAGGCGTTCGATCGCTTTACAATTAGTTCCTTATTTATTCTCCCCTGGAACGCTTGAGTAAAATTTTAAGCAGTTTTAAAATTTCCACAAAATATATTCTGTAACCTAGAGAACACTCAAGATATAATTTCTGTTAACCTGAACTAAAAGTATATTGTATGGAAAAAAAAATCACCCAATGAAATTCCTTTAGACTAGCCTATGTTTTATAGTACCGTTGTACTTGTCTAGGTTATGAAAAAATGGCACCTCAATAGTATCGTGGAATATATATATATATATATATATATATATATATATATATATATATATATATATATATGATTCCGCAGAACGAAGCTCATTTTGCTAACCATGGTGTGCGCCTCAACGTTATCTGCCCAGGAGTCGCCAAGACAGCAATGATTTCAACAGCGGTCGACAGGTGTCGCCTCAAACAGAAACTGCAGGATTTCATGCAGACCCAAAAGCCGATTCAGTTAGTGTTATATTTTAATACAAATCCTATTGAAGCAATTAGTTTAGAGATGAACTACAAAATAGTATGAACAGTGCATTTTTTTTCACAGAAAATCATATGTGAATTTAATAAAATTTGTGACAGTTATATGCATCTTTGGTGTTCATAATCTTAAACTGTGTATATAAAATGTCTCCACTGTTGAAGGTCGTCATGTTAACGAATACTGATATTACTTTAACTGTGACTGGATTAGCTCCAAGGTCCACTATTGCTATTGCTAACGTACGCCTTTTCAAATTGTGATATTGTAGAGTTGCCAATATCGTTGATGTTGCCATGGAAATCGTAGAGAATGATGGGAACGCTGGAAAGTTGGTGGAGGTCGGGCCAGAGGGCGCAACCTATAGACGGGCACAGGAAATAAAAATATAGACTGACGCCCGTTCAATCAGTGTAAAGCTATGGTTCCGATATGTCTATTCTCACAGTCACTGGATTCATTTTATGAGAACCACTGAACAATAAAAAGATATATTTTAATTTTACTTTTATTCTTCTAAATATTTTATTGCTTATATATATTAACAGAGTATCCATTTATTTTACTGGTATATACTTTTCGAAGCAACACACAAACAATAAAAACGTAGATAAAATGTAAAACGTTTTATTTTGGAAATCTTTCTTTGGGTTTGTATGTATGTATGAAAAGTGGATGTAAATTAATCGATTATACTGATGATTGGTGATGTATGAATGTATGTTTATAGTATGTATGTATGCATGTATGTACATAAATTTATGTATGCATGTATGTACATGAATTTATGTATATATTTATGTGTGTATGTATGTATGTATGTATGTATGTATGTATGTATATTAGTATTTAAAGTAACAACATGAGAGGATTAATGTCGTTCTACAAGGCACAAACACTCAGGATAAACTAGAATAGGGGTAGTCGACAAGCGACTAGGTGTATCTGTAGAAATCAGAGTAAGACGGATGAAGTGAGTGGCAAGGGGAAATAGAGTGAGTTGTGTTACATATTAGCATGGATCTCTGCCACGTAAACCACGTGATTGTAGGTGGCGACACCTGCTATTTGAAAGAGAAACTATCTAAGATGTATACACTACATGCAACATTTCAGATGGATAAGTCAAACCACTGCCGAAATACGAGTGATTTTATTCCACAGCAGACAAACAGCTGGACGCTGTGCAAAAATGGGTTAACGCGGTTATCCCAGGCGTCTACTTAGAAAATACTGGTCTAATGGCCACTAAAAATCTCCCTTTAGTGTGTTGTCAGATTTAGTAAATCAGTATCTAAAATCTTTAGCTTTAGAATGTTCACAGAGTACAATCCTTTCATATTATATAATATTTCCCTTATCGAACCCTGACATCATGACGGCTACCACATTATACTCAGCCTAAGTGTCGCACTCACGGCGGCTACCACATTATACTCAGCCTAAGTGTCGCACTCACGACGGCTACCACACTATACTCAGCCTAAGTGTCGCACTCACGACGGCTACCACATTATACTCAGCCTAAGTGTCGCACTCACGACGGCTACCACATTATACTCAGCCTAAGTGTCGCACTCACGATGGCTACCACATTATACTCAGCCTAAGTGTCGCACTCACGACGGCTACCACATTATACTCAGCCTAAGTGTCGCACTCACGACGGCTACCACATTATACTCAGGCCAAGTGTTGCACTCACGACAGCTGCCACATTATACTCAGCCTAAGTGTCGCACTCACGACAGCTACCACATTATACTCAGCCTAATTGTCGCACTCACGATGGCTACCACATTATACTCAGCCTAAGTGTCGCACTCATGAGGGCTACCACATTATACTCAGCCTTAGTGTCGCACTCACGACGGCTACCACATTATACTCAGCCTAAGTGTCGCACTCACGACATCTACCACATTATACTCAGCCTAAGTGTCGCATTCACGACTGCTACCACATTATACTCAGCCTAAGTGGCGCACTCACGACGGCTACCACATTATACTCAGCCTAAGTGTCGCACTCACGACGGCTACCACATTATACTCAGCATAAGTGTCGCACTCACGATGGCTACCACATTATACTCAGCGTAAGTGTCACACTCACGATGGCTACCACATTATACTCAGCTTAAGTGTCGCACTCACGAAGGCCACCATATTATACTCAGCCTAAGTGTCGCACTCTCGACGGCTACCACATTATACTCAGCCTAAGCGAAACCACTAACGAGGGCTACCACATCATACTCAGCCTAAGCGAAACCACTCACGACAGCTACAACATTATACTCAGCCTAAGCAAAACCACTCACGAGGGCTACCCCTTATATTCAGCTAAAGCGAAACCACTCACGAGGGCTACCACATTATACTCAGCATAAGCGAAACCACTCACGAGGGCTACCACATTATACTCAGCCTAAATGTCGCACTCACGACGGCTATCACATCATACTCAGCCTAAGTGTCGCACTCACGGCAGCTACCACATTATACTCAGCCTAAGTGTCGCACTCACGACAGCTACCACATTATACTCAGCCTAAGTGTCGTACTCACGACGGCTACCACATTATACTCAGCCTAAGTGTTGCACTCACAACGGCTACCACATCAACTCAGCCTAAGTGTCGCGCTCACAACGGCTGAGACATTATACTCAGCCTAAGTGTCGCACTCACGACTGTTACCACATTATACTCAGCCTAAGCTTCCACATTATACTCTGCCTAAGCGAAACCACTCACGATGACTACCACATTATACTCAGCCTAAGCAAAACCACTCACGACTGTTACCACATTATACTCAGCCTAAGCGAAACCACTCACGACGGCTACCTCATTTTACTCAGTCTAAGCGAAACCACTCACGACGGCTACCACATTATACTCTGCCTAAGTGAAACCACTCACGATGCTTACCACATTATACTCAGCCTAAGCGAAACCGCTCACGACGGCTACCACATTATACTCAGCCTAAGTGTCGCACTCACGACGGCTACCACATTATACTCAGCCTAAGTGTCGCTATCACGATGGCTACCACATTATACTCAGCTTAAGTGTCGCACTCACGATGGCTACCACATTATACTCAGCCTAAGTGTCGCACTCACGACAGCTACCACATTATACTCAGCTTAATTGTCACACTCACGACGGCTACCACATTATACTCAGCCTAAGTGTCACACTCACAACAGCTACCACATTATACTCAGCCTAAGTGTCGCACTCACGACGGCTACCACATTATACTCAGCCTAAGTGTCCCAATCACGATGCCTACCACATTATACTCAGCCTAAGTGTTGCACTCACTACAGCTACCACATTATACTCAGCCTAAGTGTTGCACTCATGACGGCTACCACATTATACTCAACCTAAGTGTCGCACTTAGACCGCTTCCACATTATACCCAGCCTAAGTGTCGCACTCAAGACGGCTACCACATTATACTCAGCCTAAGTGTCGCACTCACGACGGCTACCACATTATACTCAGCCTAAGTGTCATACTCATGACGGCTACCACATTATACTCAGCCTAAGTGTTGCACTCATGACGGCTACCACATCAACTCAGCCTAAGTGTCGCGCTCACAATGGCTAAGACATTATACTCAGCCTAAGTGTCGCACTCACGACGGCTTCCACATTATACTCTGCCGAAGCGAAACTACTCACAATGAATACCACATTATACTCAGCCTAAGCAAAACCACTTACGACTGTTACCACATTAAACTCAGCCTAAGCGAAACCACTCACGACGGCTACCACATTATACTCAGCCTAAGTGTCCCAATCACGAAGGCTACCACATTATACTCAGCCTAAGTGTCGCACACATGAGGGCTACCACATTATACTCAGCCTTAGTGTCACACTCACGACGGCTACCACATTATACTCAGCCTAAGTGTCGCACTCACGACATCTACCACATTATACTCAACCTAAGTGTCGCACTCTCGACCGCTACCACATTATACCCAGCCTAAGTGTCGCACTCACGACGGCTACCACATTATACTCAGCCTAAGTGTCGCACTCACGACGGCAACCTCATTATACTCAGCCTAAGTGTCATACTCATGACGGCTACCACATTATACTCAGCCTTAGTGTTGCACTCATGACGGCTACCACATCAACTCAGCCTAAGTGTCGCGCTCACAATGGCTAAGACATTATACTCAGCCTGAGTGTCGCACTCACGACGGCTTCCACATTATACTCTGCCTAAGCGAAACTACTCACGATGAATACCACATTATACTCAGCCTAAGCAAAACCACTTACGACTGTTACCACATTATACTCAGCCTAAGTGTCGCACTCACGACGGCTACCACATTATACTCAGCCTAAGTGTCGCACTCACGACGGCTACCCCATTATACTCAGCCTAAGTGTCCGACTCACGACGGCTACCACATTATACTCAGCCTAAGTGTCGCACTCATGACGGCTACCACATTATACTCAGCCTAAGTGTCACACTCGAAATGGCTACCACATTATACTCAGCCTAAGTGTCACACTCACGATGGCTACCACATTATACTCAGCTTAAATGTCGCACTCACGAAGGCCACCATATTATACTCAGTCTAAGCGTCGCACTCTCGACTGCTACTACATTATACTCAGCCTAAGCGAAACCACTCACGGCAGCTACTACATTATACTCAGCCTAAGTGAAACCACTCACGACAGCTACCACATTATACTCAGCCTAAGCGAAACCACTCACGAGGGCTACCCCTTATACTCAGCTTAAGCGAAACCACTCACGAGGGCTACCACATTATACTCAGCCTAAGCAAAACCACTCACGAGGGCTACCACATTATACTCAGCCTAAGCAAAACCACTCACGACTGTTACCACATTATACTCAGCCTAAGCGAAACCACTCACGACGGCTACCTCATTTTACTCAGTTTAAGCGAAACCACTCACGACGGCTACCACATTATACTCTGCCTAAGTGAAACCACTCATGAGGGCTACCACATTATACTCTGCCTAAGCGAAACCACTCACGATGCCTACCACATTATACTCAGCCTAAGCGAAACCGCTCACGACGGCTACCACATTATACTCTGCCTAAGTGAAACCACTCACGACGGCTACCACATTATACTCTGCCTAAGTGAAACCACTCACGACGGCTACCACATTATACTCTGCCTAAGTGAAACCACTCACGACGGCTACCGCATCATACCCTGCCTAAGCGAAACCACTCACGATGCCTACCACATTATACTCAGCCTAAGCGAAACCGCTCACGACGGCTACCACATTATACTCAGCCTAAGTGTCGCACTCACGACGGCTACCACATTATACTCAGCCTAAGTGTCGCTATCACGATGGCTACCACATTATACTCAGCTTAAGTGTCGCACTCACGATGGCTACCACATTATACTCAGCCTAAGTGTCGCACTCACGACAGCTACCACATTATACTCAGCCTAATTGTCGCACTCACGACGGCTACCACATTATACTCAGCCTAAGTGTCGCACTCACGACGGCTACCACATTATACTCAGCCTAAGTGTCGCACTCACGATGGCTACCACATTATACTCAGCCTAAGTGTCGCACTCACGACGGCTACCACATTATACTCAGCCTAAGTGTCGCACTCACGACGGCTACCACATTATACTCAGGCCAAGTGTTGCACTCACGACAGCTGCCACATTATACTCAGCCTAAGTGTCGCACTCACGACAGCTACCACATTATACTCAGCCTAATTGTCGCACTCACGATGGCTACCACATTATACTCAGCCTAAGTGTCGCACTCATGAGGGCTACCCCATTATACTCAGCCTTAGTGTCGCACTCACGACGGCTACCACATTATACTCAGCCTAAGTGTCGCACTCACGACATCTACCACATTATACTCAGCCTAAGTGTCGCATTCACGACTGCTACCACATTATACTCAGCCTAAGTGGCGCACTCACGACGGCTACCACATTATACTCAGCCTAAGTGTCGCACTCACGACGGCTACCACATTATACTCAGCATAAGTGTCGCACTCACGATGGCTACCACATTATACTCAGCGTAAGTGTCACACTCACGATGGCTACCACATTATACTCAGCTTAAGTGTCGCACTCACGAAGGCCACCATATTATACTCAGCCTAAGTGTCGCACTCTCGACGGCTACCACATTATACTCAGCCTAAGCGAAACCACTAACGAGGGCTACCACATCATACTCAGCCTAAGCGAAACCACTCACGACAGCTACAACATTATACTCAGCCTAAGCAAAACCACTCACGAGGGCTACCCCTTATATTCAGCTAAAGCGAAACCACTCACGAGGGCTACCACATTATACTCAGCATAAGCGAAACCACTCACGAGGGCTACCACATTATACACAGCCTAAATGTCGCACTCACGACGGCTATCACATCATACTCAGCCTAAGTGTCGCACTCACGGCAGCTACCACATTATACTCAGCCTAAGTGTCGCACTCACGACAGCTACCACATTATACTCAGCCTAAGTGTCGTACTCACGACGGCTACCACATTATACTCAGCCTAAGTGTTGCACTCACAACGGCTACCACATCAACTCAGCCTAAGTGTCGCGCTCACAACGGCTGAGACATTATACTCAGCCTAAGTGTCGCACTCACGACTGTTACCACATTATACTCAGCCTAAGCTTCCACATTATACTCTGCCTAAGCGAAACCACTCACGATGACTACCACATTATACTCAGCCTAAGCAAAACCACTCACGACTGTTACCACATTATACTCAGCCTAAGCGAAACCACTCACGACGGCTACCTCATTTTACTCAGTCTAAGCGAAACCACTCACGACGGCTACCACATTATACTCTGCCTAAGTGAAACCACTCACGATGCTTACCACATTATACTCAGCCTAAGCGAAACCGCTCACGACGGCTACCACATTATACTCAGCCTAAGTGTCGCACTCACGACGGCTACCACATTATACTCAGCCTAAGTGTCGCTATCACGATGGCTACCACATTATACTCAGCTTAAGTGTCGCACTCACGATGGCTACCACATTATACTCAGCCTAAGTGTCGCACTCACGACAGCTACCACATTATACTCAGCTTAATTGTCACACTCACGACGGCTACCACATTATACTCAGCCTAAGTGTCACACTCACAACAGCTACCACATTATACTCAGCCTAAGTGTCGCACTCACGACGGCTACCACATTATACTCAGCCTAAGTGTCCCAATCACGATGCCTACCACATTATACTCAGCCTAAGTGTTGCACTCACTACAGCTACCACATTATACTCAGCCTAAGTGTTGCACTCATGACGGCTACCACATTATACTCAACCTAAGTGTCGCACTTAGACCGCTTCCACATTATACCCAGCCTAAGTGTCGCACTCAAGACGGCTACCACATTATACTCAGCCTAAGTGTCGCACTCACGACGGCTACCACATTATACTCAGCCTAAGTGTCATACTCATGACGGCTACCACATTATACTCAGCCTAAGTGTTGCACTCATGACGGCTACCACATCAACTCAGCCTAAGTGTCGCGCTCACAATGGCTAAGACATTATACTCAGCCTAAGTGTCGCACTCACGACGGCTTCCACATTATACTCTGCCGAAGCGAAACTACTCACAATGAATACCACATTATACTCAGCCTAAGCAAAACCACTTACGACTGTTACCACATTAAACTCAGCCTAAGCGAAACCACTCACGACGGCTACCACATTATACTCAGCCTAAGTGTCCCAATCACGAAGGCTACCACATTATACTCAGCCTAAGTGTCGCACACATGAGGGCTACCACATTATACTCAGCCTTAGTGTCACACTCACGACGGCTACCACATTATACTCAGCCTAAGTGTCGCACTCACGACATCTACCACATTATACTCAACCTAAGTGTCGCACTCTCGACCGCTACCACATTATACCCAGCCTAAGTGTCGCACTCACGACGGCTACCACATTATACTCAGCCTAAGTGTCGCACTCACGACGGCTACCTCATTATACTCAGCCTAAGTGTCATACTCATGACGGCTACCACATTATACTCAGCCTTAGTGTTGCACTCATGACGGCTACCACATCAACTCAGCCTAAGTGTCGCGCTCACAATGGCTAAGACATTATACTCAGCCTGAGTGTCGCACTCACGACGGCTTCCACATTATACTCTGCCTAAGCGAAACTACTCACGATGAATACCACATTATACTCAGCCTAAGCAAAACCACTTACGACTGTTACCACATTATACTCAGCCTAAGTGTCGCACTCACGACGGCTACCACATTATACTCAGCCTAAGTGTCGCACTCACGACGGCTACCCCATTATACTCAGCCTAAGTGTCCGACTCACGACGGCTACCACATTATACTCAGCCTAAGTGTCGCACTCATGACGGCTACCACATTATACTCAGCCTAAGTGTCACACTCGAAATGGCTACCACATTATACTCAGCCTAAGTGTCACACTCACGATGGCTACCACATTATACTCAGCTTAAATGTCGCACTCACGAAGGCCACCATATTATACTCAGTCTAAGCGTCGCACTCTCGACTGCTACTACATTATACTCAGCCTAAGCGAAACCACTCACGGCAGCTACTACATTATACTCAGCCTAAGTGAAACCACTCACGACAGCTACCACATTATACTCAGCCTAAGCGAAACCACTCACGAGGGCTACCCCTTATACTCAGCTTAAGCGAAACCACTCACGAGGGCTACCACATTATACTCAGCCTAAGCAAAACCACTCACGAGGGCTACCACATTATACTCAGCCTAAGCAAAACCACTCACGACTGTTACCACATTATACTCAGCCTAAGCGAAACCACTCACGACGGCTACCTCATTTTACTCAGTTTAAGCGAAACCACTCACGACGGCTACCACATTATACTCTGCCTAAGTGAAACCACTCATGAGGGCTACCACATTATACTCTGCCTAAGCGAAACCACTCACGATGCCTACCACATTATACTCAGCCTAAGCGAAACCGCTCACGACGGCTACCACATTATACTCTGCCTAAGTGAAACCACTCACGACGGCTACCACATTATACTCTGCCTAAGTGAAACCACTCACGACGGCTACCACATTATACTCTGCCTAAGTGAAACCACTCACGACGGCTACCGCATCATACCCTGCCTAAGCGAAACCACTCACGATGCCTACCACATTATACTCAGCCTAAGCGAAACCGCTCACGACGGCTACCACATTATACTCAGCCTAAGTGTCGCACTCACGACGGCTACCACATTATACTCAGCCTAAGTGTCGCTATCACGATGGCTACCACATTATACTCAGCTTAAGTGTCGCACTCACGATGGCTACCACATTATACTCAGCCTAAGTGTCGCACTCACGACAGCTACCACATTATACTCAGCCTAATTGTCGCACTCACGACGGCTACCACATTATACTCAGCCTAAGTGTCGCACTCACGACGGCTACCACATTATACTCAGCCTAAGTGTCGCACTCACGATGGCTACCACATTATACTCAGCCTAAGTGTCACACTCACATCAGCTACCACATTATACTCAGCCTAAGTGTCGCACTCACGACGGCTACCACATTATACTCAGCCTAAGTGTCCCAATCACGATGCCTACCACATTATACTCAGCCTAAGTGTTGCACTCACTACAGGTACCACATTATACTCAGCCTATGTGTCGTACTCACGACGGCTACCACCTTATACTCAGCCTAAGTGTCGCACTCACGACGGCTACCACATTATACTCAACCTAAGTGTCGCACTTAGACCGCTACCACATTATTCCCAGCCTAACTGTCGCACTCACGACGGCTACCACATTATACTCAGCCTAAGTGTCGCACTCACGACGGCTATCACATTATACTCAGCCTAAGTGTCATACTCATGACGGCTACCACATTATACTCAGCCTAAGTGTTGCACTCATGACGGCTACCACATCAACTCAGCCTAAGTGTCGCGCTCACAATGGCTAAGACATTATACTCAGCCTAAGTGTCGCACTCACGACGGCTTCCACATTATACTCTGCCGAAGCGAAACTACTCACGATGAATACCACATTATACTCAGCCTAAGCAAAACCACTTACGACTGTTACCATATTAAACTCAGCCTAAGCGAAACCACTCACGACGGCTACCACATTATACTCAGCCTAAGTGTCCCAATCACGACGGCTACCACATTATACTCAGCCTAAGTGTCGCACACATGAGGGCTACCACATTATACTCAGCCTTAGTGTCACACTCACGACAGCTACCACATTATACTCAGCCTAAGTGTCGAACTCACGACATCTACCACATTATACTCAACCTAAGTGTCGCACTTAGACCGCTACCACATTATACCCAGCCTAAGTGTCGCACTCACGACGGCTACCACATTATACTCAGCCTAAGTGTCGCACTCACGACGGCTACCTCATTATACTCAGCCTAAGTGTCATACTCATGACGGCTACCACATTATACTCAGCCTAAGTGTTGCTCTCATGACGGCTACCACATCAACTCAGCCTAAGTGTCGCGCTCACAATGGCTAAGACATTATACTCAGCCTGAGTGTCGCACTCACGACGGCTTCCACATTATACTCAGCCTAAGCAAAACCACTTACGACTGTTACCACATTAAACTCAGCCTAAGCGAAACCACTCACGACGGCTACCACATTATACTCAGCCTAAGTGTCCCAATCACGACGGCTACCACATTATACTCAGCCTTAGTGTCAAACTCACGACGGCTACCACATTATACTCAGCCTAAGTGTCGAACTCACGACATCTACCACATTATACTCAACCTAAGTGTCGCACTTAGACCGCTACCACATTATACCCAGCCTAAGTGTCGCACTCACGACGGCTACCACATTATACTCAGCCTAAGTGTCGCACTCACGACGGCTACCTCATTATACTCAGCCTAAGTGTCATACTCATGACGGCTACCACATTATACTCAGCCTAAGTGTTGCACTCATGACGGCTACCACATCAACTCAGCCTAAGTGTCGCGCTCACAATGGCTAAGACATTATACTCAGCCTGAGTGTCGCACTCACGACGGCTTCCACATTATACTCTGCCTAAGCGAAACTACTCACGATGAATACCACATTATACTCAGCCTAAGCAAAACCACTTACGACTGTTACCACATTATACTCAGCCTAAGTGTCGCACTCACGACGGCTACCACATTATACTCAGCCTAAGTGTCGCACTCACGACGGCTACCCCATTATACTCAGCCTAAGTGTTGCACTCACGACAGCTGCCACATTATACTCAGCCTAAGGGTCGCACTCACGACGGCTACCACATTATACTCAGCCTAAGTGTCACACTCGAAATGGCTACCACATTATACTCAGCCTAAGTGTCGCACTCATGAGGGCTACCACATTATACTCAGCCTTAGTGTCGCACTCACGACGGCTACCACATTATACTCAGCCTAAGTGTCGCACTCACGACATCTACCACATTATACTCAGCCTAAGTGTCGCATTCACGACTGCTACCACATTATACTCAGCCTAAGTGGCGCACTCACGACGGCTACCACATTATACTCAGCCTAAGTGTCGCACTCACGACGGCTACCACATTATACTCAGCATAAGTGTCGCACTCACGATGGCTACCACATTATACTCAGCGTAAGTGTCACACTCACGATGGCTACCACATTATACTCAGCTTAAGTGTCGCACTCACGAAGGCCACCATATTATACTCAGCCTAAGTGTCGCACTCTCGACGGCTACCACATTATACTCAGCCTAAGCGAAACCACTAACGAGGGCTACCACATCATACTCAGCCTAAGCGAAACCACTCACGACAGCTACAACATTATACTCAGCCTAAGCAAAACCACTCACGAGGGCTACCCCTTATATTCAGCTAAAGCGAAACCACTCACGAGGGCTACCACATTATACTCAGCATAAGCGAAACCACTCACGAGGGCTACCACATTATACTCAGCCTAAATGTCGCACTCACGACGGCTATCACATCATACTCAGCCTAAGTGTCGCACTCACGGCAGCTACCACATTATACTCAGCCTAAGTGTCGCACTCACGACAGCTACCACATTATACTCAGCCTAAGTGTCGTACTCACGACGGCTACCACATTATACTCAGCCTAAGTGTTGCACTCACAACGGCTACCACATCAACTCAGCCTAAGTGTCGCGCTCACAACGGCTGAGACATTATACTCAGCCTAAGTGTCGCACTCACGACTGTTACCACATTATACTCAGCCTAAGCTTCCACATTATACTCTGCCTAAGCGAAACCACTCACGATGACTACCACATTATACTCAGCCTAAGCAAAACCACTCACGACTGTTACCACATTATACTCAGCCTAAGCGAAACCACTCACGACGGCTACCTCATTTTACTCAGTCTAAGCGAAACCACTCACGACGGCTACCACATTATACTCTGCCTAAGTGAAACCACTCACGACGGCTACCACATTATACTCTGCCTAAGCGAAACCACTCACGATGCCTACCACATTATACTCAGCCTAAGCGAAACCGCTCACGACGGCTACCACATTATACTCTGCCTAAGTGAAACCACTCACGACGGCTACCACATTATACTCTGCCTAAGTGAAACCACTCACGACGGCTACCACATAATACTCTGCCTAAGTGAAACCACTCACGACGGCTACCGCATTATACTCTGCCTAAGCGAAACCACTCACGATGCTTACCACATTATACTCAGCCTAAGCGAAACCGCTCACGACGGCTACCACATTATACTCAGCCTAAGTGTCGCACTCACGACGGCTACCACATTATACTCAGCCTAAGTGTCGCTATCACGATGGCTACCACATTATACTCAGCTTAAGTGTCGCACTCACGATGGCTACCACATTATACTCAGCCTAAGTGTCGCACTCCCGACAGCTACCACATTATACTCAGCTTAATTGTCGCATTCACGACGGCTACCACATTATACTCAGCCTAAGTGTCACACTCACAACAGCTACCACATTATACTCAGCCTAAGTGTCGCACTCACGACGGCTACCACATTATACTCAGCCTAAGTGTCCCAATCACGATGCCTACCACATTATACTCAGCCTAAGTGTTGCACTCACTACAGCTACCACATTATACTCAGCCTAAGTGTTGCACTCATGACGGCTACCACATTATACTCAACCTAAGTGTCGCACTTAGACCGCTTCCACATTATACCCCGCCTAAGTGTCGCACTCAAGACGGCTACCACATTATACTCAGCCTAAGTGTCGCACTCACGACGGCTACCACATTATACTCAGCCTAAGTGTCATACTCATGACGGCTACCACATTATAATCAGCCTAAGTGTTGCACTCATGACGGCTACCACATCAACTCAGCCTAAGTGTCGCGCTCACAATGGCTAAGACATTATACTCAGCCTAAGTGTCGCACTCACGACGGCTTCCACATTATACTCTGCCGAAGCGAAACTACTCACAATGAATACCACATTATACTCAGCCTAAGCAAAACCACTTACGACTGTTACCACATTAAACTCAGCCTAAGCGAAACCACTCACGACGGCTACCACATTATACTCAGCCTAAGTGTCCCAATCACGAAGGCTACCACATTATACTCAGCCTAAGTGTCGCACACATGAGGGCTACCACATTATACTCAGCCTTAGTGTCACACTCACGACGGCTACCACATTATACTCAGCCTAAGTGTCGCACTCACGACATCTACCACATTATACTCAACCTAAGTGTCGCACTCTCGACCGCTACCACATTATACCCAGCCTAAGTGTCGCACTCACGACGGCTACCACATTATACTCAGCCTAAGTGTCGCACTCACGACGGCTACCTCATTATACTCAGCCTAAGTGTCATACTCATGACGGCTACCACATTATACTCAGCCTAAGTGTTGTACTCATGACGGCTACCACATCAACTCAGCCTAAGTGTCGCGCTCACAATGGCTAAGACATTATACTCAGCCTGAGTGTCGCACTCACGACGGCTTCCACATTATACTCTGCCTAAGCGAAACTACTCACGATGAATACCACATTATACTCAGCCTAAGCAAAACCACTTACGACTGTTACCACATTATACTCAGCCTAAGTGTCGCACTCACAACGGCTACCACATTATACTCAGCCTAAGTGTCGCACTCACGACGGCTACCCCATTATACTCAGCCTAAGTGTCCGACTCACGACGGCTACCACATTATACTCAGCCTAAGTGTCGCACTCACGACGGCTACCACATTATACTCAGCCTAAGTGTCACACTCGAAATGGCTACCACATTATACTCAGCCTAAGTGTCACACTCACGATGGCTACCACATTATACTCAGCTTAAATGTCGCACTCATGAAGGCCACCATATTATACTCAGTCTAAGCGTCGCACTCTCGACTGCTACTACATTATACTCAGCCTAAGCGAAACCACTCACGGCAGCTACTACATTATACTCAGCCTAAGTGAAACCACTCACGACAGCTACCACATTATACTCAGCCTAAGCGAAACCACTCACGAGGGCTACCCCTTATACTCAGCTTAAGCGAAACCACTCACGAGGGCTACTACATTATACTCAGCCTAAGCAAAACCACTCACGAGGGCTACCACATTATACTCAGCCTAAGCAAAACCACTCACGACTGTTACCACATTATACTCAGCCTAAGCGAAACCACTCACGACGGCTACCTCATTTTACTCAGTCTAAGCGAAACCACTCACGACGGCTACCACATTATACTCTGCCTAAGTGAAACCACTCACGAGGGCTACCACATTATACTCTGCCTAAGCGAAACCACTCACGATGCCTACCACATTATACTCAGCCTAAGCGAAACCGCTCACGACGGCTACCACATTATACTCTGCCTAAGTGAAACCACTCACGACGGCTACCACATTATACTCTGCCTAAGTGAAACCACTCACGACGGCTACCACATTATACTCTGCCTAAGTGAAACCACTCACGACGGCTACCGCATCATACCCTGCCTAAGCGAAACCACTCACGATGCCTACCACATTATACTCAGCCTAAGCGAAACCGCTCACGACGGCTACCACATTATACTCAGCCTAAGTGTCGCACTCACGACGGCTACCACATTATACTCAGCCTAAGTGTCGCTATCACGATGCCTACCACATTATACTCAGCCTAAGTGTTGCACTCACTACAGCTACCACATTATACTCAGCCTATGTGTCGTACTCACGACGGCTACCACCTTATACTCAGCCTAAGTGTCGCATTCACGACGGCTACCACATTATACTCAACCTAAGTGTCGCACTTAGACCGCTACCACATTATTCCCAGCCTAACTGTCGCACTCACGACGGCTACCACATTATACTCAGCCTAAGTGTCGCACTCACGACGGCTATCACATTATACTCAGCCTAAGTGTCATACTCATGACGGCTACCACATTATACTCAGCCTAAGTGTTGCACTCATGACGGCTACCACATCAACTCAGCCTAAGTGTCGCGCTCACAATGGCTAAGACATTATACTCAGCCTAAGTGTCGCACTCACGACGGCTTCCACATTATACTCTGCCGAAGCGAAACTACTCACGATGAATACCACATTATACTCAGCCTAAGCAAAACCACTTACGACTGTTACCATATTAAACTCAGCCTAAGCGAAACCACTCACGACGGCTACCACATTATACTCAGCCTAAGTGTCCCAATCACGACGGCTACCACATTATACTCAGCCTAAGTGTCGCACACATGAGGGCTACCACATTATACTCAGCCTTAGTGTCACACTCACGACAGCTACCACATTATACTCAGCCTAAGTGTCGAACTCACGACATCTACCACATTATACTCAACCTAAGTGTCGCACTTAGACCGCTACCACATTATACCCAGCCTAAGTGTCGCACTCACGACGGCTACCACATTATACTCAGCCTAAGTGTCGCACTCACGACGGCTACCTCATTATACTCAGCCTAAGTGTCATACTCATGACGGCTACCACATTATACTCAGCCTAAGTGTTGCTCTCATGACGGCTACCACATCAACTCAGCCTAAGTGTCGCGCTCACAATGGCTAAGACATTATACTCAGCCTGAGTGTCGCACTCACGACGGCTTCCACATTATACTCAGCCTAAGCAAAACCACTTACGACTGTTACCACATTAAACTCAGCCTAAGCGAAACCACTCACGACGGCTACCACATTATACTCAGCCTAAGTGTCCCAATCACGACGGCTACCACATTATACTCAGCCTTAGTGTCAAACTCACGACGGCTACCACATTATACTCAGCCTAAGTGTCGAACTCACGACATCTACCACATTATACTCAACCTAAGTGTCGCACTTAGACCGCTACCACATTATACCCAGCCTAAGTGTCGCACTCACGACGGCTACCACATTATACTCAGCCTAAGTGTCGCACTCACGACGGCTACCTCATTATACTCAGCCTAAGTGTCATACTCATGACGGCTCCCACATTATACTCAGCCTAAGTGTTGCACTCATGACGGCTACCACATCAACTCAGCCTAAGTGTCGCGCTCACAATGGCTAAGACATTATACTCAGCCTGAGTGTCGCACTCACGACGGCTTCCACATTATACTCTGCCTAAGCGAAACTACTCACGATGAATACCACATTATACTCAGCCTAAGCAAAACCACTTACGACTGTTACCACATTATACTCAGCCTAAGTGTCGCACTCACGACGGCTACCACATTATACTCAGCCTAAGTGTCGCACTCACGACGGCTACCCCATTATACTCAGCCTAAGTGTCGCACTCACGACGGCTACCACATTATACTCAGCCTAAGGGTCGCACGCACGACGGCTACCACATTATACTCAGCCTAAGTGTCACACTCGAAATGGCTACCACATTATACTCAGCCTAAGTGTCACACTCACGATGGCTACCACATTATAGTCAGCTTAAATGTCGCACTCACGAAGGCCACCATATTATACTCAGTCTAAGCGTCGCACTCTCGACTGCTACTACATTATACTAAGCCTAAGCGAAACCACTCACGGCAGCTACTACATTATACTCAGCCTAAGTGAAACCACTCACGACAGCTACCACATTATACTCAGCCTAAGCGAAACCACTCACGAGGGCTACCCCTTATACTCAGCTTAAGCGAAACCACTCACGAGGGCTACCACATTATACTCAGCTTAAGCGAAACCACTCACGGGGGCTACCACATTATACTCAGCCTAAGCGAAACCACTCACGAGGGCTACCACATTATTCTCAGCCTAAATGTCGCACTCACGATGTCAACCACATCATACTCAGCCTGAGTGTCGCACTCACGGCAGCTACCACATTATACTCAGCCTAAGTGTCACACTCACGACTGCTACCACATTATACTCAGCCTAAGTGTCGCACTCACGACGGCTACCACATTATACTCAGCCTAAGTGTCGCACTCACGACGGCTACCTCATTATACTCAGCCTAAGTGTCATACTCATGACGGCTACCACATTATACTCAGCCTAAGTGTTGCTCTCATGACGGCTACCACATCAACTCAGCCTAAGTGTCGCGCTCACAATGGCTAAGACATTATACTCAGCCTGAGTGTCGCACTCACGACGGCTTCCACATTATACTCAGCCTAAGCAAAACCACTTACGACTGTTACCACATTAAACTCAGCCTAAGCGAAACCACTCACGACGGCTACCACATTATACTCAGCCTAAGTGTCCCAATCACGACGGCTACCACATTATACTCAGCCTTAGTGTCAAACTCACGACGGCTACCACATTATACTCAGCCTAAGTGTCGAACTCACGACATCTACCACATTATACTCAACCTAAGTGTCGCACTTAGACCGCTACCACATTATACCCAGCCTAAGTGTCGCACTCACGACGGCTACCACATTATACTCAGCCTAAGTGTCGCACTCACGACGGCTACCTCATTATACTCAGCCTAAGTGTCATACTCATGACGGCTCCCACATTATACTCAGCCTAAGTGTTGCACTCATGACGGCTACCACATCAACTCAGCCTAAGTGTCGCGCTCACAATGGCTAAGACATTATACTCAGCCTGAGTGTCGCACTCACGACGGCTTCCACATTATACTCTGCCTAAGCGAAACTACTCACGATGAATACCACATTATACTCAGCCTAAGCAAAACCACTTACGACTGTTACCACATTATACTCAGCCTAAGTGTCGCACTCACGACGGCTACCACATTATACTCAGCCTAAGTGTCGCACTCACGACGGCTACCCCATTATACTCAGCCTAAGTGTCGCACTCACGACGGCTACCACATTATACTCAGCCTAAGGGTCGCACGCACGACGGCTACCACATTATACTCAGCCTAAGTGTCACACTCGAAATGGCTACCACATTATACTCAGCCTAAGTGTCACACTCACGATGGCTACCACATTATAGTCAGCTTAAATGTCGCACTCACGAAGGCCACCATATTATACTCAGTCTAAGCGTCGCACTCTCGACTGCTACTACATTATACTAAGCCTAAGCGAAACCACTCACGGCAGCTACTACATTATACTCAGCCTAAGTGAAACCACTCACGACAGCTACCACATTATACTCAGCCTAAGCGAAACCACTCACGAGGGCTACCCCTTATACTCAGCTTAAGCGAAACCACTCACGAGGGCTACCACATTATACTCAGCTTAAGCGAAACCACTCACGGGGGCTACCACATTATACTCAGCCTAAGCGAAACCACTCACGAGGGCTACCACATTATTCTCAGCCTAAATGTCGCACTCACGATGTCAACCACATCATACTCAGCCTGAGTGTCGCACTCACGGCAGCTACCACATTATACTCAGCCTAAGTGTCACACTCACGACTGCTACCACATTATACTCAGCCTAAGTGTCGCACTCACGACGGCTACCACATTATACTCAGCCTAAGTGTCGCACTCGCGACCGCTACCACATTATACTCAGCCTAAGTGTCGCACTCATGACGGCTTCCATATTATACTCAGCCTAAGTGTCGCACTCACGACGGCTACCACATTATACTCAGCCTAAGTGTTGCACTCACGACGGCTACCACATTATACTCAGGCCAAGTGTTGCACTCACGACGGCTGCCACATTATACTCAGCCTAAGTGTCGCACTCACGACAGCTACCACATTATACTCAGCCTAATTGTCGCACTCACGACGGCTACCACATTATACTCAGCCTAAGTGTCGCACTCATGAGGGCTACCACATTATACTCAGCCTTAGTGTCACACTCACGACGGCTACCACATTATACTCAGCCTTAGTGTCGCACTCACTACATCTACCACATTATACTCAGCCTAAGTGTCACATTCACGAAGGCCACCATATAATAACCACTCTAAGTGTCGCACTCTCGACGGCTACCACATTATACTCAGCCTAAGTGTCGCACTCACGACGGCTACCCCATTATAATCAGCCTAAGTGTCGCACTCACGACAGCTACCCCATTATACTCAGCCTAAGTGTCACACTCACGACGGCTACCACATAATACTCAGCCTAAGTGTCGCACTCACGACGGCTACCACATTATACTCAGCCTAAGTGTCACACTCGAAATGGCTACCACATTATACTCAGCCTAAATGTCACACTCACGATGGCTACCACATTATACTCAGCTTAAGTGTCGCACTCACGAAGGCCACCATATTATACTCAGCCTAAGTGTCGCACTCTCGACGGCTACCACATTATACTCAGCCTAAGCGAAACCACTCACGACAGCTACCACATTATACTCAGCCTAAGCGAAACCACTCACGACAGCTACCACATAATACTCAGCCTAAGCGAAACCACTCACGAGGGCTACCCCTTATACTCAGCTTAAGCTAAACCACTCACGAGGGCTACCACATTATACTCAGCCTAAGCGAAACCACTCACGAGGGCTACCACATTATACTCAGCCTAAATGCCGCACTCACGATGGCTACCACATCATACTCAGCCTAAGTGTCGCACTCACGGCAGCTACCACAATTTTCTCAGCCTAAGCGAAACCACTCACGACAGCTACCACATTATGCTCAGCCTAAGCGAAACCACTCACGAGGGCTACCCCTTAAACTCAGCTTAAGCGAAACCACTCACCAGGGCTACCTCATTATATTCAGCCTAAGCGAAACCACTCACGAGGGCTACCACATTATACTCAGCCTAAATGTCGCACTCACGACGGCTACCACATTATACTCAGCCTAAGTGTCGCACTCACGGCAGCTACCACATTATACTCAGCCTAAGTGTCGCACTCACGACGGCTACCACATTATACTCAGCCTAAGTGTCGCACTCACGACGGCTACCCCATTATACTCAGCCTAAGTGTCCCACTCACGACGGCTACCACATTATACTCAGCCTAAGTGTCGCACTCACGACGGCTACCACATTATACTCAACCTAAGTGTTGCACTCACGACGCCTACCACATTATACTCAGCCTAAGTGTCGCACTCACGACGGCTACCACATTATACTCAGCCTAAGTGTCGCACTCACGACAGCTACCACATTATACTCAGCCTTAGTGTCGCACTCACGATGGCTACCACATTATACTCAGCTTAAGTGTCGCACTCACGAAGGCCACCATATTATACTCAGTCTAAGCGTCGCACTCTCAGCTGCTACTACATTATACTCAGCCTAAGCGAAACCACTCACGGCAGCTACTACATTATACTCAGCCTAAGTGAAACCCCTCACGACAGCTACCACATTATACTCAGCCTAAGCGAAACCACTCACGAGGGCTACCCTTATACTCAGCTTAAGCGAAACCACTCACGAGGGCTACCACATTATACTCAGCCAAAGCGAAACCCCTCACGAGGGCTACCACATTATACTCAGCCTATGTGTCGTACTCACGATGGCTACCACATTATACTCAGCCTAAGTGTCGCACTCACAACGGCTACCACATTATACTCAGCCTAAGCGAAACCACTCACAAGGGCTACCACATTATACTCAGCCTAAGCGAAACCACTCACGAGGGCTACCACATTATACTCAGCCTAAATGTCGCACTCACGATGTCAACCACATCGTACTCAGCCTAAGTGTCGCACTCACGGCAGCTACCACATTATACTCAGCCTAAGTGTCACACTCACGACTGCTACCACATTATACTCAGCCTAAGTGTCGCACTCACGACGGCTACCACATTATACTCAGCCTAAGCAAAACCACTTACGACTGTTACCACATTATACTCAGCCTAAGCGAAACCACTCACGACGGCTACCACATTATACTCGGCCTAAGTGTGGCACTCACGACGGCTACCCCATTCTACTTAGCCTAAGTGTCGCACTCACGACCGCTACCACATTATACTCAGCCTAAGTGTCACACTCACAATGGCTACCACATTATACTCAGCCTAAGTGTCACACTCACCACGGCTACCACATTATACTGAGCTTAAGTGTCGCACTTTCGAAGGCCACCATATTATACTCAGCCTAAGTGTCGCACTCTCGCCGGCTACCACATTATACTCAGCATAAGCGGAACCACTCACGACAGCTACCACATTATACTTAGCCTAAGCGAAACCACTCACGACAGCTACCACATTATACTCAGCCTAAGCGAAACCACTCACGAGGGCTACCCCTTAAACTCAGCTTAGGCGAAACCACTCACCAGGGCTACCACATTATATTCAGCCTAAGCGAAACCACTCACGAGGGCTACCACATTATACTCAGCCTAAATGTCGCACTCACGACGGCTACCACATCATACTCAGCCTAAGTGTCGCACTCACGGCATCTACCACATTATACTCAGCCTAAGTGTCGCACTAACGACTGCTACCACATTATATTCAGCCTAAGTGTCGCACTCACGACGGCTACCACATCATACTCAGCCTAAGTGTCGCACTCACGACGGCTACCCCATTATACTCAGCCTAAGTGTCACACTCACGACAGCTACCACATTATACTCAGCCTAAGTGTCGCACTCACGACGGCTACCACAATATACTCAGCCTAAGTGTCACACTCGAAATGGCTACCACATTATACTCAGCCTAAGCGAAACCACTCACGAGGGCTACCCCTTATACTCAGCTTAAGCGAAACCACTCACGAGAGCTACCACATTATACTCAGCCAAAGCGAAACCCTCACGAGGGCTACCACGTTATACTCAGCCTATGTGTCGTACTCACGACGGCTACCACATTATACTCAGCCTAAGTGTCGCACTCACAACGGCTACCACATTATACTCAGCCTAAGTGTCGCACTCCCGACCGCTACCACATTATACTCAGCCTAAGTGTCGCACTCACGACGGCTACCACATTATACTCAGCCTAAGTGTCGCACTCACAATGGCTACCACATTATACTCAGTCTTAGTGTCACACTCACGACAGCTACCACATTATACTCAGCCTAAGTGTTGCACTCACGACGGCTACCACATTATACTCAGCCTAAGTGTCACACTCACGACTGCTACCACATTATACTCAGCCTAAGTGTCGCACTCACGACGGCTACCACATTATATTCAGCCTAAGTGTCATACTCACGACGGCTACCACATTATACTCAGCCTAAGTGTTGCACTCACGACGGCTACCACATCAACTCAGCCTAAGTGTCGCGCTCACGATGGCTAAGACATTATACTCAGCCAAAGTGTCGCACTCACGATGGCTTCCACATTACACTCTGCCTAAAGGAAACCACTCACAATCACTACCACATTATACTCTGCCTAAGTGAAACCACTCACGACGGCTACCACATTATACTCTGCCTAAGCGAAACCACTCACGATGCCTACCACATTATACTCAGCCTGAGCGAAACCACTAACGACGGCTACCACATTATACTCAGCCAAAGCGAAACCGCTCACGACGGCTACCACATTATACTCAGCCTAAGTGTCGCACTCACGACGGCTACCACATTATACTCAGCCTAAGTTTCGCACTCACGACGGCTACCACATTATACTCAGCCTAAGTGTCGCACTCCCGACCGCTATCACATTATACTCAGCCTAAGTGTCGCACTCACGACGGCTACCACATTATACTCAGCCTAAGTGTCGCACTCACGACGGCTACCACATTATACTCAGCCTAAGTGTCACACTCACGACGGCTACCACATTATACTCAGCCTCAGTGTTGCACTCACTACGGCTACCACATTATACTCAGCCTATGTGTCGTACTCACAACGGCTACCACATTATACTCAGCCTAAGTGTCGCACTCACAACGGCTACCACATTATACTCAGCCTAAGTGTCGCACTCGCGACCACTACCACATTATACTCAGCCTAAGTGTCGCACTCACGACGGCTACCACATTATACTCAGCCTAAGTGTCGCACTCGCGACCGCTACCACATTATACTCAGCCTAAGTGTCGCACTCATGACGGCTACCACATTATACTCAGCCTAAGTGTCGCACTCACGACGGCTACCACATTATACTCAGCCTGAGCGAAACCGCTCATGATGGCTACCACATTATACTCAGCCTAAGTGTCGCACTCACGACGGCTACCACATTATACTCAGCCTAAGTGTCGCACTCACGACCGCTACCACATTATTCTCAGCCTAAGTGTCGCACTCACGACGGCTACCACATTATACTCAGCCTAAGTGTCGCACTCACGACGGCTACCACATTATACTCAGCCTAAGTGTCGCACTCACGACAGCTACCACATTATACTCAGCCTTAGTGTCGCACTCGCGACCGCTACCACATTATACTCAGCCTAAGTGTCGCACTCACAACGGCTACCACATTATACTCAGCCAGAGCGAAACCGCTCATGATGGCTACCACATTATACTCAGCCTAAGTGTCGCACTCACGACGGCTACCACATTATACTCAGCCTAAGTGTCGCACTCACGACCGCTACCACATTATTCTCAGCCTAAGTGTCGCACTCACGAAGGCTACCACATTATACTCAGCCTAAGTGTCGCACTCACGACGGCTACCACATTATACTCAGCCTAAGTGTCGCACTCACGACCGCTACCACATTATTCTCAGCCTAAGTGTCGCACTCACGACGGCTACCACATTATACTCAGCCTAAGTGTCGCACTCACGACGGCTACCACATTATACTCAGCCTTTGTGTCGCACTCACGATGGCTACCACATTATACTCAGCCTTTGTGTCGCACTCACGATGGCTACCACATTATACTCAGCCTAAGTGTCGCACTCACGACGGCTAGCACATTATTCTCAGCCTAAGTGTCGCACTCATGACGGCTACCACATTATACTCAGCCTAAGTGTCGCACTCACGACGGCTACCACATTATACTCAGCCTGAGCGAAACCGCTCATGATGGCTACCACATTATACTCAGCCTAAGTGTCGCACTCACGACGGCTACCACATTATACTCAGCCTAAGTGTCGCACTCACGACCGCTACCACATTATTCTCAGCCTAAGTGTGGCACTCACGACGGCTACCACATTATACTCAGCCTAAGTGTCGCACTCACGACTGCTACCACATTATACTCAGCCTAAGTTTCGCAAATCGCATGTCTAACTTAATGGTATGTCGCTAGTTATCTTTACTAGTCAAATTTAAAGAAATATTCAAGAGCTGACCTTTACTGATCGGTACGTAAACTTATATTTTCTAGTTCGTTTTAGTATTTTTATAGGATAATTATTTAAACAACGCAGATAATTAGGACAGTTTAAGAATAATTTCATCTCTTTGGTGTAATAATAATAGTGTAATATGATATATATAGACAGAGGGACAGACAAACCGACTAAAAATAGACAGAAATAACGAGATGTAGAAACGCTTACATTTATAATGTATATATATATATATATATATATATATATATATATAGAGAGAGAGAGAGAGAGAGAGAGAGAGCAAAAGTTAACTTAATTTGCGAGTATATTGAGGAATATCCACAAGTGCTAAATGCATTATTCTTACAGAGCATTATGTATCATCACGTACCTTACGGAACCTGACTGACCCGTAAGGTTAGGATGGTCGTTGTTCTGGTCTGGTGGTTTTTTGGGGCGAGCCTGACGATCGCCAAAGGCGTGAAACCGACGGTAGCCGTTATTGTGGGATACGTGATATGATATGATATATATATATATATATATATATATATATATATATATGTGTGTGTGTGTGTGTAAGTGCACGTATATAGTTGTGTACCTGATAACATATATACACAAAAAACTAACATATATATATATACATATATATACCACATGTTCATAACAGAAACGTTTAATTTGAATCCTTGAGCCTGGTCGCACCCTTACTTTCAATATACAAATTAACCAGATCCCTGTGACGTCACTGAGCCGGAGAATACCGTATACGTATTGACACAGCGTTTACTCCAGGTGTACAATCAAGAGTAAAGCCGGCCCAGTCTTGCATTGGTCTGCAGATGAATAACAAAATGTTATTCGAATACATATAGGTAAAAAAAAACATGGCGTCAGGTTGGTGAAGCTTTCCCCAGTTAATCTTCCAGCCGGCAGATGGAAATAAATCGTCCATAAAACATAACTTCAAAAGACAGTATGATATTAACATACATAGAAACCCGTGTACAAGACCACCCATGGGCCTGACAGAAAGGGGTTGTAAATCGCAGGTGGTCTTGTTAGACAGGTCAGCTCAGCTATAATCAATATGGATGCCTTCGGTTTGGTTCACGTAAGGGTGGCCTTAATAGACAGGTGGTCATATTAGATACATGGTCTTTCAGGCAGGTTCCACTGTGTATGTATCTACGCATATATATATATATATATATATATATATATATATATATATATATATATATGTATATATATATATATGTGATTAATATGATATGCTTTATGATAATTTATGATATTATTACCATATTGGACAAGGATTAACAAACACAATTTGTATAGATTATTTGCTGTCTTGTAAGACCGAATATTAATTAAGAAATAGAACTTAACTATATATCAAGTATTTCTTTGTATTAAAGTGGGAATTATATTAAAATAACTTTTAATATTTCAGTAATTCTGAGATAATGTATGCATAAGAGGATGCTGGAGAGTGGTTAAAATATGCGATGAAACAAAGGGTCATCCTGTTGCATATAAATGAATTATTTTAACTTGTGCTTGAAATGTGCTTATCAATACACTTGAATTTAAAATTGTAACTAATATAAATCATATGTATAAACCAAGAGACGTAAAAATATCGCGATTGTCAGGTATTTGAAATGTTTTATAAAATACCCATCGATTTACCTTATAAATGTTTATGTTTTTTTTTCTTTTATCAACAATACTTTTATTTGAATGGACTATTAAACACTACTTAGATTACAATTAGATCCTCCATAATTGCAATGCCAGTGGCAGGCGTGAAACACTCCGTCTGTAGCGCTTTGTTATATCCATTAAGAAATGTGCTTAAGGCGCCTCTCCAGATCATGTCACCATGGATACACGTGTAAGATACGTGCGGGTCTCGCCCTGGGGACGACTAATCTCTGTGCGAGGTTTCCTTATCCCGAGTCCCCCGGCGAGGTTGACCTTATGTAAACACGTTCCACAATCGGCAGATCAAAGCGGGTCACATGACCTTGCTTATCATTTACACGTCACTGAAAATGCCGAAAGGGCACCCAAGTTACCACCGGAAATTACATACACTGTATCATAAAGCTCAAAGACTTGTACTTTAGCAGGTCTATATCTCAACTAAAAACTAGGGAGTTAGGCCTTTATGAGACAGCTCATAGTTTAGTTCTGGTTTCCAGGGGTCATGACCACTAGCTTACAAGCATGACCTATGATATAATGAAGTGAGAATCACAACTTTAAGTCATTTCTTTTTCAGAACTAGTTAAAACCGAGGAAAATGAGTGAAATTTGAACTTGAAGATCAAAGTCGAACAATTGGTTATCAAATTTGTAGAAAAAAAAATAAAGACAATTTCAAAAGTTTGTGACTGATTTGACCTCGAAGATCAAAGTAAGGGTCACCAGTTCTCGGGCCCGCTCGAGAAATGGGTTCAAATAATTTGAGTATCATTTCTAGGATATATAAATAAATACTGCAACATTTATGGGTTACCCTCATATATTTTGATCAAGTTCAAGGTCACAAGTTTTCGAATGCATCTGAGAACATTTTTTGAATCGATTTGTTTATCAAATGTGAGGAAAATATGTGGGTAAACTTGTTTATGGTTTGCGACCATCGCAAATTTTGAGCCAGCACAGAGGTCCCGAACACAGATTATTAACTTTACGTCAGTCGAGGCATAGAGTAACGCTTTATTTTATATAAATATTTTACTGATGGTCTGGTAGGTCCTGGTCACTGAGAGCTAATTTCAAGTGTCTAAAGATATTTTCCCGGACCTGTGTGTGTATCACCGGAATTTTCAAGGTCAAATTTATCAGTTACAAATATCATATTTTACTCTGCCAACGGACGACCAAACTGACGACCCATCAGTATGTGAGCATTGATTGTTTCCCACAATGCACCGGGGCTTCTAACTACACAAGCGGCGTAGGTATGAATGTAGTGAAGAGGGTGATGTGGTCTTACATAAACAGTTTCTTTTTGTGGTAAGGACTTCACGGAACAAGTCATATTTGTAAGCGTACGCATGTGAAATGTAAACAGACGCTGTTTCCTTGAAATATGAAATTTTTTTATTTTATTTTAAAGTTTGACAATTAGTCTGGACCGTCCTACATTGGCCGACTGGAAGAAGTTCGTTTTGGGTGGACACGACCTCTGGCGGAAGGGTGTATCATGCCTTGCTTCTCCAGCAGAGGGAACTCCAGAAAGCTGCAAAACTCTTTTTGTATCTGTATTTCTAGAGCGAACCAGACAAACAATTACATCTACATTCTGAGTCACATACAAATACCACACGCCACGTCAGATATAAAATATTGTATTAATACATAAATATCAACGAAAATCGACGGCTTGGTTTTGTGTCGCTGATTAAATATATATTATTAACATAATGGAGTAAATGTACAAATCAACCAGTTCCATTTTATCGCCCTTTGCTGTCTGCAGGTCCACAAGCATTACATTCTTAATCACCTATATCAGCACCGTTATACACATTATTTTATATTTATTATACAGTTGTAAGAATTTCAATATGTCTCTATTTTTCAACTAATGGAACAATTGGATATACTGTCATGTCATGGCGTTATTTCAGTGTTTGGGAGAGGGCTGTATTCCAGTGGGCACAATGCATGTAAATCGGAGTGGACACGGGAAGGAAACTTTAAGCTATCAGGACCTCGGCACATATTCCGCTCCGCAATAATAAATTGATTCCCTCCCAGTTTTCCCTTGCGCACTGCGCGCAGTAACTGTCTGCTGTGTTCAGGTACAATCATGCAGCAATAAGGATTTTAAAAGAAAATTAAATACACGATTGAATCCCCGCCGACAGGTGTCTCTGGTGCGTTGGAAAGGTGTATTGCAGGATTATTGGAGGATTATACAATATAACCCGCCAGCTGACTACAAATGTAACACAACCACCCTGCTATAGAACGGACATTGGTCCTGCTAGGAGAAATTAACTGTATTCAGACAACTTCTGTACCATATACATGCATAATTACCCTTAACATCTTAACATCTTTCAAAATTATTAATTGATAAAGCATTTGATGTCCGTTTCTCACATCACCCAGTCAAACATATCCTCTTATGATGGTCACAATGCACCTTCTATAGCTTCTTTCGTCGCTTCAAAGGTGACATTGACCATTTAAGCATATTTTTAAATCGTTACTGAGTGATCATTTTAAAGATCTTTAATCACTTAAATCACGTGCACGTAGCATATAGTGCTCCACAATCCCCCGACAATAATTAGTATTCTGTTTAGTGCGATATTCGACCACTAGACGACGTCTATGATATAATTACCTGCAGGACACTGAACCATGTCTAAACGTCAGATAAGTTCTGTTCATAAGAATATTCAAACAATGTAATATGATATATCATTATGGTTATAATATAACACCAATTTACACGGAATGACATCGACAGTCGTCATACGACAAGCCGTAACAAATCAGCATTCGTCCTGGAAGGTCTGTAGCGTATGGCCGGTCCAGTTAGTAATTTCTTTCGCCAACAGCTGGCATTTTGTCGCATCTGCCATATCACAATCAACAACATCAGTATAAGCACGGCTAGTATACAGCCCAGCAGGGCATGAAGCACGTTTTCATAGTCCTCATCTAGCTCTGGGTAATCCAGGTCTCCTTCATCCAGACTTCCGTTTCCAAGAAGAGACCAGTTGGCATGGAAAACGGTCAAATTCATCAAACCCGACCCTCCCTTCAGATAATCTGGAAACAAGAAAGAAAATGTAAAATTTTTGCTAAACGTTGAATATACTTTGCTGTAAGGCCGTGAATTTCAACATGTTTGCATCCAAAACGCGTAAAATGATATGTGATTCCATGTCCCGATAGACGTAACAGGGTAACAGCTCTTATCAGTAAATGAAATATGTTGATCAGAGAGCCGTAGATTAGATATATTAGATGCCGAGAAGTGTCAGTACCTGTTTTAAGGGTTGCAACAGAACAACAGCAAGCTTGATGGCTCTGTTTGTGGGAGTAACTGAGTATTTGCATCGAATGGGTCAGTCTTTATATTACTTTATACGCTTCAATGAAAAAAAAAATAGATATGTTATTGACATATGGAAGCTCTTTAACAAATAATAAATTCGAATTCAGTGATGGACTGTTGTAGAATACAGTATATAATCTTAGACCCAGTTGCGGCTCTGTAGTATATTCAGATACTAAAGAGTTACTACAGAGTAAAAACCGGGTCTATATATATAACCCTTCCACCGGGGATTCTATACTACACCAGCTAAATTAGTAAACTTCTGAAGAATCTATGAAAAGTATGCAAGTAATGAATAGTTTTCGGGAATTCTTCTGGAACAACCTTAATATTAAGACTATAGGAGAAATAAAATTCTTTGTCCAGCTTAAGTGATATTTATTCAGACGCCTCAGGAGTACCTATATTTATTGTTCTGACATAGTTTTGCCGTAGCTCTCCGGCTTAGTATTAGTTTAAGCCCGTGTATCTGTCTTCGTAACGTACACCCTCTTAAAGAGATCAGTAGCACCTGATATAAACACGGAAATACTCTCTACTGCTACAGCGATTACAAAAACAAACTAGGGACCCATGGGTCTCGACGCTCAGCTGCATTTGTCTATAAGGATATATGTATATGAGGTTTTCCAAAATATTGGTCCTCTGATCAGTTTGAAGCCAACCTGCCTACCCAACTGGAGTTACCATCCATAAACTAATATGTGAATGGATGGGCCCTGTGACCTTAACCTTTGACCCAAAAATCAAGAGGAAACTTCCCCTATTGGCAGGTGCACCACATGTTGATGATGGAAGGATTGAGATGAAAAGTTTGGCTTAAAATGCACCCACAATCTTTCTAAAGTAGTGGGTCCTGTGACCTTTACCTTTGATCTCATGACCCAGAATCAACAGTTCTTACTTTAGTGGTGGGCCATATATAAGTCAAGTTTGAAACCAATATTTCAAACCAAACTGGTGTTATCATCTGGAAACTAATATGTGGATTGATGGCCCCATTGACCTTGACCTTGGGACCCCAAAATCCATAAGTTACTTCCACTATTGGTAGGTGAACAACATCTGGAAGATAGAATGTTTGGGACAAAAAGTTTGGCTAAAAATACATCAACAATCTTTTTAAAGAAGTGGGCCCTGTGACCTTGACCTTTGGCCAAAAATCAAAAGGGTTCTTACATTATTGGTGGGTTATATATAAGTCAAAATTGAAACCAATATGTCAATTCGAACTGGAGTTATCATCCAGACACAAATATGTTGACAGATGGGCCCCTGTGACGATGACCTTTAACCTTGTGACCCCCAAATCAATCAGTTTCTTCCCCTATTGGCAGCTCAGCTATATGTGCAAAATGGAAAGTTTGGGATGAAAAGTTGGGCTCCAGTTGCAGCCATAATCTTTTTAAAAAAGTGAGTCCTGTGACTTTGACCTTTGACCTCATTACCCCAGAATTGAACAGAACCTTCCCCATTTGGCAGGTCGCAAAATCTTGAAGATGGAAGGTTTGGGATGACAAGTTTGGCTTCAAATGCATTTGCATTCTTTTTAAAGAAATGAGTCCTGTGACCCTGACCTTTAACCGTTGGACCCCAAAATCCACACGTTTCTTACTTTAGTGGTGAGTCATATATAAGTTAAGTTTGAAACCAATATGTCAAACTAAACTGGAGTTATCATCTGGAAACTAATTTGTGAACAGATGGCGCCTGTGACCTTTACCTTTGACCATGTGACCCCAAATTCATTTATGCTCTCCCAATACTGGTAAGTCAGCTAAATGTGCAAAATGGAAAGATTGGGATGAAAAGCTTGGCTTAAAATGCAGCCATAATCATTTTAAAAAAAGTGAGTCCTGTGACCTTGACCTTTGACCTCATGACCCCAAAATCATATAGGTTTTTGCTTTAGTTGTGGGCCATATGTAAGTCAAGTTGGAAATCCATGTGTCAATACAACCTAGAGTTATCATCTGGAAACATATTTGTGTGGATGGACGGATGGACAGACAGACAGACAAACAGACAGACAGACAGGGTGATAACTATATATGGCATCCACTTGTAAACACACCAGGTTTTGGGACACAAGATGTAATTATAGCTGAGAAACTGACATTATTGTTGTCATTTAGTAGTAAAAAAAAAAATAAAAAAATATTCGTTCAAATAACAAAAAAATTCAGGTGGCGCCACCACTTTTCGGGAACTGACAAAACTAGTCATGGTCAATATTCAAGGCAAGATTCATGACAATCCATGCATTAATTATCAAGATATTGGAGGTTTTGTATTATATTTTTTTATTATTCTGGGGGGTACTTTCAAGCCCCATAGCTCGGAGGAGATAGGTCGCAGTGACCTAATTTCGGGTTTCCAAGGAGATTTTTTATTGAAATCTCTGGATATTCACTTAGAAGTTTCTAGGTCCAGCAGTAATGATTTGTGCCCTACTAACGGACGGCAGGACGGCAGGACGGACGACAGACAAAGCGCCATTCCTATACCTCAGTTTATCTACAGTCAGCTGAGCTAAAAAAGAATCAATTCTAGAGAGAGGACTCTGGAATAACAATGGCGTACTTTTCGTGAAGTTACAAAGTATTGGCATACTATTTATACTAAAGCGACAACAGAAATGCACCGTTGCCGTTGGCTATACGTAAGGTCACGCCTGCCAAGGACTGTTTACGGAATCACCGCACCGCATTTTTCGTGGACCATTTTTCAAATTGGCCCTTTGAGAGCGATTATGTTACTATATGCACTCTTGCTTGTATTCTTGGGCGATATCATAACTGTGTGTTTTTAATGGACTACAGCTTATTTTCAATATTTCCTGCAAGTTTGGCATAATTACACATGCTATATCTTTTCCTCTCCATAGAGTCAGAAGTTCAAACTACAGAGTTTTCTAATGAACAGCTTGTTAAACGTCATTCTGTCTGCAAAAAAATTACCCTGTGACTTTCTGTTTCCTATCTACTTTTATTGTTTTCCTTGGGAGGTAAAGTTACTAGCCATTATGGAAACGATTCAAATCGTTTCCTTTGAATTTATATATTCATATTAAATATGCATTTATGTAGATATTTACTTTGCAATTTCTCTGGCTTCGTTAGCCACACAGTAAAAATGCCAACTCTGTCTTACCATAACATAATCCTGTTCAAAACAATATCTAAAACATGTCTTAGGGGCAAGTAAAAGGTTGGGGTTTATAGTCTGATATAACCTACGATGTCAGTCTCGTCTGACTTTACAAAACTTAAAATGTAAAGTCGGATGAGATTACATAGTCGGTGATATCAGACTATTAATCCCCACCTTTTCAAATTAAAGGAATCACAACTCGCCTATATATCAGTCTAGGATGTTAAAGTCCATGCATATGATGAAATTAAAATGTATTTGTTTTACATGCATGGATTGTAAAAATAGTTACGACAACTAAGAGGCACCCTTAATGGTTCAGATGATTCGTTCAGCAGTTGGCAGTGGCCGGCCTTAGACGGGCCACTACAACCCCCTCTCATGGCCACGCAGGGGATCGAACCCAGGTCGCCCATGGAGAGAGTCTGGTACGTTACCACTTGACTGCCCAATACCCTGTGTAAGGCTGGTGATAAGGTGATAAGCTGAGGAAAGGGAGACGCCTTAGAATGCATTTAGAAGGCTGGAAAACTCGTACTTTGTTTAGATATGGAATGTTTCGTTATACGCCGTATGTTTATTCAGGTTGCTATGATGAATCTATATATATATATATATATATATATATATATATATATATATATATATATATATATATATATATATATATATATACCATAATAACAAATCACAAAATTATTTCACAGAAGGGAGTTAAGTACGGTATATTAAGATACGAGCTTTTGTCGATGTAATACCAAATGCAATAAGTAATCTACAGCATCAAATATTATATGGCATAACTGGATCGCAAATACATTTTTTTTTTACATCTGGTATGAAGGAACTGGATTTTCCGATGCGCATGCGCGATAGGAAACTTTAAATAATACAGATGTCTATTGGTTTAAGAGCTTAGCACACAACGTTCACATCACCTGGGGAGCCCCAAGTGAGCAGTGTTTGCTGATGATCCGACCAGGTAATAGATAATTCTATCCAGATGATAAAACAAAGATACGGAGGATGCTCCAGCAAAGGATGCTGCTTCCACAGCACCGCCCAGCAGCACAGAAGAGAATCCCCGGGCTGTTTCTAATGAAGGCTCATTATTTCTCTATTAGCCCTTGATGTTTGTCCGGTCCCCGCTGAGAATTTTCAACTACAAGCTTAATTATACATACTACTGTCGCTACCCCCGCAGGGCAAACCTTATTACACAAGGTTTACAAAGAGGCTTCTGTAATTGAAATAATATCAACTTGAAGTGGATCTGGTGTCATTACGGCTCGGGCCAGGGAATATTACATGGGGCTATTGCTATATGTCAATTAAAAAAAAAACAGGGGAAAGGTCCAGTTGACTGAAATTAATTTAATGACCCCGGATTAAAAAAATGCACATATTAAAAGCTATTCCTTTGTAAGGAGGAAAGCTTAGTTATTAGAATGATAAAATAAAAGGGCTCATTTTGAAACACCAGATCCAGAATATTTCTAGAATCCTATTAAAACTTTGGCGTTTCCTAGATAGGCGCAGGAAATCTTAATATAATTCACCATTTTGGGCCCGCCCCACAAACGTTTTCCTCCAGGTTTTTCTCGTCACCAACAGGTCCAATCACCCCAAACTCAGTAAACCCAGTCCGCACGCTCATCACCCTACAAGGGAACTTTGCGTGCTTTGTTATCCGTACCAAGGTCATTTATCAAACTACGAACTTCACGTTTCTTCTTTAGAAAGCATTTGATAAACTCTACCAGACTTCGCACATGAAACATATACAGTACGGGAAGGTCCGCTATGGTATAATGATCCGAGCCTAGTGAATTCTACAATGTCGGTTTACGAAGTCTATGCATCTGACTAGTTTACACATAATACGTACATATACACATTGCGGGCGGTGGAAATTTCCACCCCGTTTGGAAAGTTATACCTAGTGGCCCTTTCGAGGCGACGAGCTGAAACCATAGTAACCCAGAATTCTCAGCCTGGGATATAATTATTCCTTTGGCATTACCTTAAACTTCCTACAGACCGTTAATATAACAGTTTGAGTAAGGTTATAGACAAACAAGAACCAATCAAAGGCGACAAAACACAACACGTGATCCAACTTGAATATTTGAGTAATCATCCTACTTCTGCAGAAAAGGTTTTTTAATTAGGAGACTAAAATTATTACTTTTTTTGTATCAATGGAATGAACAAGATATATATATCAGGACCTGGGTCGAGATATGTTTTCATGAATATGATGGTGTCGAAATATGATCCCAAAGATACCAGTACTTTAGTAGAGATGCGATGTATAATCAGGGAGTGGGTCGAGGTAAGATGTGAGAGATAGCAGGGCGTGAGTCGAGATACGTGTGATGAAAATCAGGGCGTGAGTCCAGGTATACGATGTGATGAATATGACGGCGTGAGTCGAGATACGATGTGATAAATATGAGGGCGTGAGCCAGGGTACAGTCAGATGAATATGAGGGCGTGAGCCAGGGTACGATGTTATGAACATGAGGGCGCGAGTCCAGGTACGATGTGATGAATATGAGAGCGTGAGTCGAGATACGATGGGATGAAAATCAGGGCGTGAGTCCAGGTATACGATGTGATGAATATGACGGCGTGAGTCGAGATACGATGTGATGAATATGAGGGCGTGAGCCAGGGTACAGTCAGATGAATATGAGGGCGTGAGCCAGGGTACGATGTTATGAACATGAGGGCGCGAGTCCAGGTACGATGTGATGAATATGAGAGCGTGAGTCGAGATACGATGTGATGAAAATCAGGGCGTGAGTCCAGGTATACGATGTGATGAATATGACGGCGTGAGTCGAGATACGATGTGATAAATATGAGGGCGTGAGCCAGGGTACAGCCAGATGAATATGAGGGCGTGAGCCAGGGTACGATGTTATGAACATGAGGGCGCGAGTCCAGGTACGATGTGATGAATATGAGAGCGTGAGTCGAGATACGATGGGATGAAAATCAGGGCGTGAGTCCAGGTATACGATGTGATGAATATGACGGCGTGAGTCGAGATACGATGTGATAAATAACAGGGCGTGAGTCGAGATACGATATTAGAGACATGTTGGTGTAAGTCGAGATACGATGTGATAAATATCAGCGCGTGTGTCGAGATACGATTTGATAGATAACAGCTAGGGCGTGAGACGATATACGATGTGATGAATATCAGGGCGTGAGTCGAGATACGATGTAAGAAATATCAGGGCGTGAGTCGAGATACGATGTGATTAATAGCAGGGCTTGAGTCGAGATACGTTGTTAGAGACATTTTGGTGTAAGTCGAGATACGATATATATTTGGGAATTAGTCAAGGTGCGATGTGAGGCATGTCAGGGCGTGAGTAGAGATTAAATGCAACAATATGTTCCAGGGCGTGAGTAGAGATTCAATGCAACAATATGTTTCAGGGCGTGAGTAGAGATTCAATGCAACAATATGTTTCAGGGCGTGAGTAGAGATTCAATGCAACAATATGTTTCAGGGCGTGAGTAGAGATTCAATGCAACAATATGTTTCAGTGCGTGAGTAGAGATTCAATGCAACAATATGTTTCAGTGCGTGAGTAGAGATTCAATGCAACAATATGTTTCAGGGCGTGAGTGGAGATTCAATGCAACAATATGTTTCAGGGCGTGAGTAGAGATTCAATGCAACAATATGTTTCAGGGCGTGAGTAGAGATAGGATGTGAGAGATACCAGTGCGTATACACAGATATCATGAGATGAATCATATAAGTGTGTATGAATCGAGAGTGTGTGTGTGAGTGAAACTAAGAATAAACCTATACTTTTATTATTTAAACATTTATGTATTTATTTCCGATAATTTATTACTTGAAACAAACAAGAAAAGTAGTCGGGCTGACCCTGGAAAATTTCAATGTGTGATTGATCTTTATTGAACTGCCCTGGTCTGTTCATTTTATGATGAATAGCTACCAATGTGCGCTAATGGCGATATGGACATCACGTTAATTGCACCAAATAATTACCCTTTTTATTTATCTCTCCAAGTAACGACGTGAGAAACGAGCAGATAATTAAAAATGATTAATGGTGCTATTTCGTTTTGTAATTTTTGCTATGTTCAGTTTTAATTTAATAATTAAATGATAAATGGCTTATCGCTTCATCTTTTAAATGTTTGACTTTAATTACAAGATCAACATAACAAGACAAATTATGTTTTCGCGAATTAATTTCAGTTGAATGATAAATTAAGTCTCTTCTTTTACATCTTTTAAGTGATACGAGTCATTAACGTAAAGACTATGTTATTTGATTATTGAAATGGAAGGAACATTTCACACGATTAACAAATATGGTTAAAATGACACCTTAAAGGGGCCTATTTGATATCTGATGTCTATTATTTTAACTAGAGATAATCTCCTGTATGCTCCAATAAATAGGTCAGAAAACACCAAACTAACGGTTTACATGACGGCTGTTAGTTTTTTATGTGTCCACGTGTTTATAACAGGTGGGGGGGGGGGGTCGCCAAAATAAATAAACACAATCAACAAAGGCATCTGCTAAGAAGTCAGATGAACCGGAGTTTTGCTGATGACATATTGCAACCAGTGACCTTTCAAGTTCCACATGCACATATGCAACCAATTAAACTTGCAGTCGCGTGTTTTTTTTATTTTTTATTTTGTTTGTTTTTTTTTCTCTCAACATGGGCGCATGCACCGTGTTTATCAACAGTTTGTTGATAAACAAGGCAATACATCTGTCACAGAGGCATTACATAAGACTTAGCAGGAACAATGTACAGTTAATTAAAAAGTACGCAGATTGATTATTCTAGAAATCACAAATTTTATACACACAAGGCAGATTTATATAGCTGGCTATAATGTTTCAATGTTTGGACCGTTGCCAGCGTTCAGATTTATGTTCTCATTTAGCATTGTTCTACCGTGGAAGCCTTTGTTGGCTGACAATGTGGGAAACAATAGGTTTTATATATTTTGCAGCTTTCTGGATTTCATCCCCTTTTTCACTGCGTGAAACTTCCCAGGAAAATCCGAAACCGGTCTTATTATAAAGTTCCAGGAAACCTGTTCTATATATGCTTTCGCTGAGTCCTTATAAGCGAATGGTTTTGATTTTATTGGACCGATTTAAGATAACGCTGTAAGCTGGTAAATAAATAAGATTTAATAATGATCAAAATGTTTAATGGGGATCCTTACATCTTGGTTTCCTTTAGCACCATTTCGGTAATCGTTTTATTAACTGCAATAAACCGAGTCTAGTCCTAAGATTCTATCATATGAATCGTAAGATTGCACAAAACTGAATATAATGATAACACCACATATAATTTAGAAGGTCCCCTTTATTCTGTGCTGTACCCTGATTTTGTGTTCAATAATAAAACTGAAAGCAATTTATTTACTGCATGAGGAATATCCCGGAGTTTGCGTGTTCGCATTATGAGAACATTTGAAGAAAGAGGACAAGTTTTGGTCTCTCGGCATTTCTTTTTGGGGAAAAATTCCTTATAGGTAACATAAACAGGTATGCATTGATTAACATATACATGTATTTATGAAATGGTTATCAGCATTAGCTACAAAACTTTAACCATGCAGAAACCAGAACTTCTACTGAAGATACCGAGTTATTTGCAATGAACTGGGTTAAATAAAGCAGAAGAACACAGGCGGCTTCGACATCATGTGGCTGTTATCAAATTTGGCAACTAAGCGGGTGACAAATGATGGCGAATTTAATGTAATTGCAATCAATGCCGTACATTGTTAAGTAATTTATAGTACATGATGTCCTTAAATCAGATCACGGTGACCTATTTTCAGTATTTTTGTTTATTTTACCCGCTGTCACGGATGCACATACAGCATGGCCATATCAAGAATGAAGTACCATTGACCGAAATCTGGCATCCATGTGTATGAGACTATGAGTTTGCTATAATGTATAAATGCATGAAGTAGGTCTGTTTTCAAAACACTATAACATTGATCTCTCGGTCAAAAACCAAATTTTAGTGTTCCTTGCTTTAGAACGCAAGGCTAGCTACCCCTTGCAATTATTTATTCCGAGTACTCTGGTTTCGTAAAAACCCCACAACACAGATCCTACGCACACCCGCACGTCAATCAAACGTCCGCGCTCCTGTAATGTTTGTCAGATAATTACCTGGTCTTTAAACAGAGCCAAACCTCGTGGAACTCTGCACTATCTTGTGTATAGTATCGTTGCTGTACCGCGCGGGTAAGATGGCCTGAGCAATGCCAAACCAGTAACTGAATATGTACCACAGGAACTTTAGCAAGAACACAAAATCAGATTTATACGGGGGGTCATTTAAGGTGATGTGACTATGCTCGTTAGATGTCAGTTTACAAAGAGGCGTCCAGAGAAATCTAACTGACAAAACTTATCATAAATCTACTTTGTCTTTTAAATGTTTTTCTAAAGTCGTCATGGTACTTATACTACATGGTTCCTCGACCCAACCAGATGGTATAAATTGAATACTCTAGAATTTAAAAACTTACACAAAAGAAATATCAAAATACAATAATTATAGAGCAGTTATTATTAAAGTTGCCTCTTCTTAGGTTGTAATAATACCTCGAAACTGTTATTAATTTAACAACTTACACAAAAGGAATCTCAAAATACAACAATTATAAAGCAATTACTATTAAAGGGTCCTTTATTCTGATATTGTGATAATCCCTAGAACCTTTTATACAAATAGGCCAGAAAACGCCGATCCGAGCCCCGGTACACAGGGTGTTCGATCTCTTTATATTCCTGTGTTTATAACATGTTTTGGGGACCCTCCAAAATAATCCAAACAAACATAAAAAGTACGTCTTTCAGAGGAATCAGAGTTTTGCAAAAGGGCATTTTGCATCTAAGGACCTTGCACCATCTGAACATATGCATCCAACCATCTTAAGTTACAAAGTTTTGTGTTTGTAAACACTGGCGTAGGTTTACTAACGTATTTACTAACAGCTTGAAGATATGTTCATACATCCGTCACAGAGGCGTTAAAACAACATTTTAACAGGCATAATCTATCGTTCATTAATATGTTCTAGGCATATGTAAGACATCAAATAGATTTTATACATAAGGCAGGGGATTAACTGACTTTAAGGGGAGATATATATGGTCCTTTTTGGCCGAGAACATCAGGATGTTATGTATTTACTCTTGTCTATAGCGGTTTGTTGACTTGTTCTTACTTGTTTTAAAATCATTTTTTTTTTCATTTTAGACAAAAAAACATTTGGTAAAAAATCCCTGTCCTTTACTCTTTTGATGACTGATTAAACCTTTTGTATTACTTGTTCGGCCAATTTTCCTTTTAAGAAATTTTGAAAAAAAAAGATGTGTTTCATAAGCCAAGGTATGTGGGATTCAGTTTACATTTGTTCTATGCATTTTTTGTTCTATACATAAATTTCAATATTAAACACTACAAATAAATTCGATAATAAAATGTACTAATTTTAATTTTTCAATTAGTATATCCTGCTATAAACTCGTCGCATATACATATACATATATATATATATATATATATATATATATATATATATATATATTATTCATACATAATAATTTAATTGTGTAGTATGTATGTGTATATGTGTTTGTCTTTTCCTGGTATACTTATTATAAACAGGTACATACCGTCACCACCGGAGTCGGTAAAATCACTGAGTAACCAGTCCATTTTGAACGGATGTGGATATGGATACTAACCAACGACCAATGAAGATTCAATCTAAACTGCCGTTCGGGAAGAAACTACAGCCCGGCACTGCGCGGAGTCTTGGGCGTATAAAAGACTATTGTGAATTCATTTCCTATTTGGAACAATGTATCCCAGGGGCAGACAGCCTGGCAAGCATGTCCGCTAGTCATTGTTCGTGTAAGCAGTTGATTAATATTAACAAGCCCTTCGTTAATCTGGCGTGGCGCGAGGAGAACTATGCGGGGTATCTGGCTGTCTTTTCTGGCAAGCAGATCCAACGCTTTAGGCTGCTACAGGGTGCGACGTGTAGAGATAAGGCTAGGTGTTACATGCCCCAGTGCATTATCTACATCAAAACACCGATAAACTGTAGATAGGAGAGAAATACCGTCCTACCAGTCTGCACAGCACGCTTGTTATATACGTGTATCTGTGATATATTCCCTGTGAGGTACTGATCCGCTTGTAATGTTAACTCCGTCAGTAGCAGTCCTCTGAGTTTATACGGCAAAGGAGCTATACGTCAAGGCCGGTAATTGTCTTAATTATTATATCGTGTATTCATTTCACTACGTGAGTCATATGCCGATTCTCTAATTACGTTGACTCTGTTTTACCGGTATTCAAGCTTGCGTAAAATCGCGGCGTGTTTGATACTCACATTTGTCTAGATTCTGAAAATTCAATCAATATTTCTAAATCATATAGACAGGATCCATCTGTAAAAGGAAACTTTCTTTGAGGCGGAGTCTGCAGCATCTTTCCGGAGATGACATTATTATGACGTCACTCAAAGCAGATTTAGTTAAAAACGAGATTTCCTTAATCCATATAAAATGATCACAATGCTCTCACAGTAACAAAGCGCTTCGAATGAATAAGTTTCAGAACCAATCCGCGCTGGTTATCAAATATCCATTTTCATAAAATTCCCGAAAAACCTGTAACTCTTTGGTGGTCTCCCGGCCGTGAAAGTCATGTGGCCACCAAGTGTACGCTCACTATTATTCCGCAGTCGTGTATTCCAGGCTCATCCAAAAAGTACTCCTTCATAAGCTGAACACGTGGGAGCTTTCCTGCATAGGATTAGCGCAAGTATTGAAACAGAGATTAATATTAACGATTTTATTGTAGCTGTTTTACGCCAGGTCGCTTCATCCGCTCAGGTCTCCCGGGGCCAAAGTGCTTACGGAACAAGATGTCTTTTGGTGCAACCATGCAGCTGGGAAGAATAAAACCTATAACGGCCGGTCACGTATAGGTCGAAGCGCTATTAAGTAGCACTAACTACGTTCTCAAAAAGCTATGTAGATCCACGATGATGTACTCTTGCAAAGATCCTCCTCAAACTCCGTGATGATATCACGTGAAAAGTCTTTCAATAAATCCTGCCAGGGAAACAGTCTAAAAAACGTTATTCCCATGGTGTGATCTCCCTTGACGTAGTGCCGAGACCACTTTCACGGGAACTCAATTCCCGGCGGAGTTCCCTGAACAGACAAGGGGTCTTGGCATGTTTCTCCCGATCAGTGTAGATTGGCTGATTGATTGTGTTGGGGCGACCTCGAGACGAACACGGGAGCACGCACGTCCACAAGGCAGCCTGCCCGCCCTCGTGTACACGCTCAGTGGAGTCCATGTCGCGGCAGAGCACGAACATTCACTGCGGATCTGTGGCCGCCATTAAGAACAAACATTAACACAGGGATTAAGACCTTTAATTGAGTTTTCCCGCCGTATGCTGCAGCTGATATGACCGAATCTATTAAGGCGCCACTTTGGCTGGGTTTTAATGGAAAGGTGACGCACCCCAATCACCGAGCCCATCTCATTATGACGTCACTGGACTGTCTTATAAATGGATTACTGTAAAACGTATTTTAACTCAGAAAGGTTTTTATCGTAAATAAAATTATTTCATAAGACTATAATAAAAATAAAACAGATTTATTCTACGTTATACATGCTTTGTCACGTGACATGATGAATCATGTGATATAAATTGAAAAAAATGATATAAATTTGAATAAAAAGATCTAGGTCGAAATAGGGGTTGATTAAACTTTAACACACTACGGTGGAAACGATTTGTCTGGTGTACCGACTTAATTAACTCCGATGTAAATAACATTAAACGGTGAGCAGTTGTCACAACGAGTGCGAAAAGATGTTATAAAAATATTAGTGCAAGAATTCCCATTTAGACCACACAGGGCAACGCTGTGTCTCTGTTTCTGTGGTTACCATGTGCAGTATACTGTACACTCAGAACAGTCCTTTAATTTACATGAATCACCCGTAGGTGATATTTAGCACACGGATATTAGAACCTTCCCCCCCCCCCCCCCCCCCCCCCAGCAAAAACTAAAAAATCTGTATTCGTTCAGAGCACACTAAATCAGAAGACAGAGTACATGATAAACTGAGACGTGATAAAGCCCGTGAAATATGATATATCTTCATAGATGTGCTATAATTTGTTCCACAGTGGGGTGTCTATTGAAATCGGGATTATTTTCTTAAATCGGCAGATCATTTTAAAATTTAAGCTGCTATGAAGGGATGACACATTATATTAATTTACTGTACTGAAAATATATCAAACCCTATTTTTTTCATTATTGAGCAGTCACAAGTGCGTTTGTCTCTGTCTACATGCAGCGTAATCTGTCCCCACCATCAGGGTGGATTTTGAGTGGGCGAAGGGAGGTGGGTGAGTGGGTGGGCACCATCTCTTTTTGGCTAAAACATATTTATATCGAAATAATACACGCTTACTACCTAACAACTTAATACTGAATTCTTTGGCTCTCATCAGTTTCCCCCCATGCTTCTGCATACGATATATATATATATATATATATATATATATATATATATATATATATATATATATAAAGTGCACTTCCGACACTTAATTTTTTGCCTGTTCCAGGGTTTTGCCCCCCCCCCCCTCGCCTACTTATAAGTTTAGTAATCGCCGCTGTTTTGAGCCGTCACGGTGAGCTTTGAACTTGTAATATTAATCTAGAAAAAAATAGATAGGATCTCGAGTCAGATTACTCTCTTTAAATAACAGGACGTATTTCCCTGCCGAGTTCCGGAGTTCCCATTCTACAAAACGTACGTATATACGAAGGGAGCGAAAAGCAGGTATACATCCTACTAGATGCGGTCAGAGATGAAACTATATTCTGTTGCCTTGTTTATTGTTAAACATCCACATCGGAGACAAATGTCTAAATAATAAAAAAAACATAATTGATAAATTGAGCAAAAATGATGAATGACAGACTTATTATTTGAAAGTTGAAAAACAATATGTTTTCATTAACATCTAATAGTGAGCACGAGTTTGCTTGATGGTTGTTTTGGTTTTTTTTAATGTACGCCTCTACCCTGTGCTGTTAACCTGATTTTAACAGAGGAAAAGGCGGCAAAATACTGGTGGTCGCGAGAACCACACGTGCGGCCGTTCGTTACGGATTCCCGTGGAGTAGAGGTCTGCACTATAAGGTTTGTACGCCAGTTGTTTATATCTCTGTAGCAGCCGTTCCCGTGGGTCTACACAAGCTAACCCAAAATGATCACCACGAGTTGCGAGAAACTTGCTTGACCAGTCTTCTTAAAGTAACACACACCTGTAACCAATATGTTGCCCAATCGCCCCTGCGTCCCCCTAATAGGCGGCTAATGGCAGCAACTGGGGGCATGGCTTCGCTCTCCGTACATCTGTTTTGACGCAAATGTGGGGAGGGGGTTGGTGGGCTACACCACCAGCGAAGGAGCGAGGCTTGTTAAAGAAATCGCCCTAGCAGAAGGGGGTTGTTATTTTCTGTCAAAATATTTGACTCCGTAAATTCAGACCCCCTCCCCCCGCGTGTAAACAAGGCGTGAAAGGTACACCAGGGTGGCCGCTGCTTGTGCCCCGCTTCCGCCAGCATCCAGCAACCTGCATCCCGGACGGGTTCTTGGTCCGAGCTATAGCTACGTTTGACTTATTTAATCTGGAGGCGTGTGTGCTCAGATAATAGGCACACGAGTCAAGACAAACAGAGTTCAGTCTCCACTAATAGAGTGTGTGACCTGCTAACTCTGACGAGAAAGGGGGGGGGGGGGGGGGGGGGGTTGGATCATCTGAATTGTGCTTTCATCGTCTGATTGTCCGTTTGTGTCTCATTCTGTCCGTCTGTCTGTCTCTCTGTCTCTGGTTCTCTCTCTCTCTCTCTCTCTCTCTCTCTCTCTCTCTCTCTCTCTCTCTCTCTCTCTCTTACTCTCTCCCCGTACGTAATATAACATATGATCAAATAATAATAACAATAACAATAATATAACAATAATAATATTAATTAATATAATAATAATAATTAATAATATTAATAATAATATGAAATGTGAACATTTAGTCTTAGGCACCACACAATAATTTTATACCATTTACTTTACTGTCTACCTTTTCTAAGGTTAAAATATCCTGCATATAAACATACAAAAGTATATACCATAACCTGCATTTTCCAAAATGAATCTGGCATTTATAAAGATACTACAAACCGTCACGTCCAATCATTGCACATCTTTCAATCTTCTTATATCCTTCATTTAACCTCACTAATCTTTCACAGAAAAAGTTGACATTTTATCAAGTATGTATTTAAGTACCGTGTATCGTTTAACCTGTTTCGCATAAAGAATTATTTTTACCAACAACACTATAAATTCTCGATTATTTATGCATAAATGTGATTAATGTGCATATATATAAATATATATGTATATATATATATATATATATATATATATATATATATATATATGTATATATACGCATACAAACATTTTACATTAATGTGAACTAACCGATTAGCGAGTTGAGATTTTGAGCTTATATAGAAAAAAAACAGGTGATTGGAATAAGCGGTGACACATGTCCGTGCGTTTATCTGTGTTTATCGGGTGTGATACTAATCAAATTAGTGGCCTGACATGTTGAAGCGGATGCAGACAAACTGTGAAATTTCTCACTCTCTGTAATGCACGTTGGCATAAATTCGCTAACGAGATAGGTCACGTGGACAGCTGCCGGGGTGGCTAAACGGGTGGGGGTGGTATACAGGGGCACAGCCGACCCTGATCGCTCTTAATCAACGTCCAGTGCAAAAAGAACGCCCGGAATATGTTTGAGTTGGTCAGCTGCAATTTGTTTACTATGGATACGGCAGAACAGCGGCTTGTATAAATTGTTGAGTTCTTGTGGGTTCGGAGGGCATTTGGTTCATTTTGGCTCGCACCCTTCTGTTTCTGTACTGAAAAACTGTTACGGTTTTGGATATTATCTTTTCAATTAATGATTGAATGTGGAGGGGGAGCGGGAATGTTGATCAAGAGCCTGATCCACACAAATATATCTATATAATCGATTCTTCATTGGCCTCTCTTCAAAATGCTATAAAAAATTAATGAGATTTTGTTTATAATTGTGTGAGTTATGGTATTAACAAACACAAATAACCCCCCCCCCCCCCCAAACGGAGAATTACGCTAACCCTCCAGGCGGAGGCAACAGAAACACAGTTTATTGAAATATAATTATTGGGTATAGCAAGCTGGAGACGGACCAGTATAAATGTAAATAATATTCCCAAAATAATAATATATTAATATTGATGGAAAATATGCACCTGCGTGTTGAGCACCACAAGATAATATTGTATACCGTATACTCCCGATATCTCGCCATTATCAGGATCATCGGAATTAATGGAGGTATGGTCAGAGTGGCGCATGATCGACGAGTTGAATTAGAAAAAGGTTAATTCAGGAAAAATATAAGCCACCATTGTACATATCATTGTTGTAGTCAAGTCAACACTTCTAAGTCCTTGTGCAAGACCTGAAGTCCAGGCTGTCGGTTCGGGTCAAATTAAAACCCTAGTCTAAAAAATTATATTTAAATAAAAACGCCCCTTAAATTTAATATAATTATGTGTATTTGTATATCAATTTTACCTTAATGTTTTTTACATTTAGTTGGAAGTTTCTTGGTTTTGGACATTCGAGATGGATATCCAAATGGACTAATCCTAGAAAACCGATAGTCCGATTTTTTTCAAATTAAATTCTTTTAAATAAATAATCTGTCTACAGTAGGTACAAGTAAGTAGTTTTCGTGTGTCAATTCTTCCAATTGTGGAACACTTTTGATGGCATAGAAATAAATATAGTATTATATAGATGCAACATTTTAAAACTAAGTTCAATATTACAATAAGAGAAACCAACTATTTCAAAGATGTTGTTGTAAAATATAGAGAAAAGTTAAGACTTAAAAGTTCTTCCATCCATGGCTAGGCAGAAAAAAAATTTTCATTCGTAACAAAAGTTTTAATTTATAAATTTCACTGCAAATTGTAATATTTAAAAGGTTTAATCCTATCAACTTATCCCTGGCAATTTTTAGGACCATCTTCATAGATGCTAAAACGGAATAAAAATGCCTGTACTCATTGCCTGACATGTGACACACGCAAGCTCATGTGATCTCGTCACGTCCGTACTATCTGACACCTCAGTGTCGCCTCAGATGACCTCATTGACCGACTGGCTGGTACTGCGTTTCATAATAATTGCCCACTGGTTAATGTCGGAAACAGCAGGGCAATGAGGGCATACATCCGGCCGTGCAGGGGGCAGGGCCGTAACCGGAGGTGGGGACTATTCTCTGATCCAAGATATTATATAACCGTGAAGATTAATATCAAGGCAGTTTTAAAAACGTGACTAAAAGGTAATGTTCACATCAAATTTCAATCATATACTCTATTATTTGCAACAATCTAAGGACAGAGAGAAATCTATCCCCTAGAACATCAGTTCTGAATTTCTCTTTAGATAACTGCAGTTAATAAAACATGGATTCCATAATAATGATCAGTGCCCATTCTGATTTTTCATTTATGGTATGTTTGCTTTTGTCATCGAAAATTAAATGTTTTCAATAATATTGAGGATCTTGGCTGATTATTGTCATTTTTCTGGATTGCAACCTCTCTCTCTCTCTCTCTCTCTCTCTCTCTCTATATATATATATATATATATATATATATATATATATATATATATATATATATATATATTTGTTTGCTTTTCCACCATCTGCCAACGGGTTAGCCGAAAGTCTTATATATCTTAGATTTGTCATTCATAAATCTTTGTTAAAAATGGAACGATGAAAATTATTATTATCATACCTCCGCCAATTATTTTCACCTAGGTTGTTTGGTTTTCTGATAAAAACATTAAGTGGTCTTTGTTCTGCATGTAACTTGTTGTCCCACACTCTTCACGCACGGGTTATACACGGCGGTCGTTCAAGATCGGCATCACTTTTAACCAATGAGAACGTGGTATTGCATTGTGCATTCAACTCCAAGTTTTAAACTTGCGACACCCCGCCCTCGTTTGTCTGATTCTGTACCCTGTACCAGCCCTGGTGTCGGGACCCCGAACAATTTGCAATACAAAGCAGCGGTGAATAATTTAGCGAAGGAGATCTGGAAAGACTGTACTGCACGAATGACTGAACGGCTGAGTGACCTGTTGTCCTGGTATTTGAACCATAACGCGTAGAAGGCATAGGAAAGTTAAATTAAAGAATCTTGGCAGAGGTGTCCATGTGCTCTCATACTACATATCTAAAGAAGAATTTATAACATTATAATCATAATCTGTTGTTGTGGTGATGATAGTGATGATTAAAGTACTCAATATAACAATGGTGATAATTACGATGATTACAATAGCGATGACGTGAAGATTATAATGATAATACTGATGAATACAATAATGGTGTTGCTTGTGCACGAAGTTGATGATCACGACCATAATGAGGACGATACCGAAATTAGCAGGGGGTGTACCGAGGGTGATACCGCACGGGCTATGCCCCTCCCCACCTTCGACTTGGCATGTAATACTGATGACAAACTTTGCTAAGGAAATAAACGTTTGAAGGTAATTAAAAACATTAAAATATCAGTCATGTTTTTATCAAGTGTCATCTGCCAGTAAAAAAATATACAGAGATCTAACTCGGGGAAGTTTCTTCACAAATTACCATATTAAAAACAAGAAACTTATGATAATGTCTCCCAAATAATTGGTTAATGTGTGGATTTCGGTCTTATTTTGAATAATTTTAAAATGTAACAAGGATATATAATTTTCACGCCGATTCTTATAGCGAGTCATTTTTTGTGTTGCTACAATTTTGCCTCAGTCCAATATCTATGCGATCGAGCCATGCTTGCTTGTATTCATGCGGTCAGCCATGCAGAGGGATTTACCAATGTGCCGAGTTAAAACGGAATTGTTCTCGCACCTGGTATAGGTTTGAAAGTATATATACTAGAAGCTAAGGTGTGCTCTGGTTTGTTCAAAGACATCGTATTTGTAGGCCATGAGATGTTGTCAAAATTGACGGAAATATTTGCATTCCTATCGAGCATTATAGTGCGGTCCTCGATATATCATGTAAAGGCACTCTGACGCTGATAGCATATTCTCTAACATCACAGGGCCGAAATGCCACGTACGATCACACAGAAACAATTAAGCTCTCTCTCTCTCTCTCTTTCTCTCTCTCTCTCATTTAATCTGTTAATTTACATTCCTTGAATTTTAAAAGAAAGGAAATATTAAAACTTGTTGCAGTCATTCCTTTTTAGTCATGCCAGAAAGATTTACAAGGCACAAATCAACGACATAATTCAACAGAGAGAAAGAACAGTAAGTAATTTAATCTTTTGCGGTCACGTGACCTTCGCCTAAAACATATAGGCAATCAAATTTCTAATAAAAATCACGTGACTTATGTCAAGAAAACAAGCCAGGCTGATGAAATTCGTACGTGACCCGTGAGGATTAAATCGACTGGGGCCGCCATGAATGTGTTTTTATCACATCCACCCGGCGCAGTTTTCGCTTGATTACTTCGCGGGCAGGGAAAGTGGTTCGGTTTTGCCATGTGAGCTTAGAAGAAAGACGTGGCCATATTGCAGATGGGTAGGTTAGAACAAACACTGCAATAAGCCGGGATATTGGGTGTCCGCCGGTGGCTTTGCTCGTGCTGGGGTTTTGTGTTATTACTCGGCTTTTTCTCTTGCTGTGATTGCTTACACAGCGCTCCTGCTATCTTACAGGTTGTCCTGCACTGCGGGATGCCAGTCGGCCAGTCGCTGATGGGGGTCGGCACAGTTCAGCAGCAAGGATGCTGACGTATTAGATGGGCTGAGTTTCAGCGTTTATACTTCACTGTTTTATATTCTATCTCTTTTTAATCTATACTCTTCATACATGGTTTTCAACCTTCCATTTGCTTTTCCATCTTCTTTTTCATCTGATGGTTTACACCAGGCAGCAGGTAAACGACATTCAGCATTTTTACATCTGTCATGTTTGAACCTTTGTCTGTTTGTTTGCATGTTATCAATAATACCTGTAATATTTAAAGTAGTCTAAATGGCGCTGACATCGTACCGCTCGAGCGTAAGATTTTTTTAATACACGGGGTGTAACTGATAAAGTCAGCAGAGGTCAACCGGTCTGGATATTTTGGCGTCATGCAGGGGCGTCATCAAACAAGGGTGGTGCATAAATCTTGCCGCTTTTTGCTGGGGAGATAATCAATGTAATTAACCCCCTCGTAATTCAGAGAGTAAGATTTGTATGTTAGAAATGAAATATACTGATAATTAAAATGATAGACTTTCGGTATTATTTCCTCCTTTCCGCTTGATGGACAAGCATTAACAGGTAGGTGTTAATAATTCTAAAATGATCTCAGCTTTACTTCATATTTACCCACCATATGGTTGTGTTAACAAACCAGAAAGTATAAACAGCAGCCTGCAGTGAAGGCTATTTTGTCCGAATTTAACTTATTTGACCAGGAGAGTGCTTACTTTAACCGTTTGGTCAAATAAAGCAACAGATAATTATGAAAATGATGACTCTCATTTTGATGGTGAAACTTGTTTGCATATAGTTGCATTAATCCAAATTTGTCATTCATATTATTGTGAAGCAGCTAACATAATCTAACCTTGGGTCAGATGTTATATATAACTTTCAAAATTTTTACAAACTAAAGTTGGCGATTTGACAAGTCTTAGGTTGTCGATTTACAACCTAAAATGTTGATTTGACAAGCTTAATGTTCTCGATTTGATAACCTAAAGTTCCGATTTTCAAGTTGTCCATTTGCCAAGCATAAAATTGTTTTGATAACCTATCAGTTGTCGATTTGACAATCTGAAGATGTAAAAATTTGCACCGATAAGTTGTCAATTTGACAAGCCTAAAAATGTCGATTTGACAACCTGAAGATGTCAATTTGGCACACTTCAGTTGTCGATTTGCAAGCTTAAATTGCCGGTTTGACAACCTGAAGATTGTAAATTGGGCACCCTTAAGTTTTCGATTTGACAATCCTAAAATTGTCGATATGACAACCTGCAGATGTTGATTTGACAGTCCTTAAGTTGCCAATTGGTCATCCCAAAGTTTTAAATGGGCCAATTTTATAAGTTGTTGGTTTTACGATCATGAAGTTGTTAATTTGGCAACCTAAACTTATCAATTTTACAACCTAAAAATGTCTATTTTCTGTGTAAGTACAAAGGTAAGGATGAATATTATAATGCATCGCTCTGCTCTCTCCATCTGAATATGAGTATAGATTTACAAAAATACATATATTCTTATAATTTACACAAATAAAAGCTCATGGTATTGGGTTTTTCACTAAAATTACGTCATTGTGTGAATTTCCGTACGGAGCAATAAATGGCGGCGGATGGGGAACTGTATACAGGGAGAGTCGAGGAAATATATCCCTATATATCCTCACAAATGGAAACACTCCTTATATTTTCTTATACTTTATTTCCAACCGTATCCTGGTGGAAACTAAGCTTAAGACTTTATCTTTTTTATTATTATTGATAATCCTGCGTTTTCATTGCACTCATTCAGTCTTGTTACATCAATATTTTCGTTATCTGGCTCTTCCCGGAAGGTCTTTCTCATACATTCACTGTTGAAAGTATTCCGGAAAATTACGTTCTATAATCCTGCCAGTGAGTTACCATGACTATGCACCGTACTTTTACGTGCCCCGATTTACCTTCCACGTAATTTTACGGATAACTGGATCGTAAAATTACGTTAATATTGCAGGTAATTTCCAGCGACTTACCATAACAATGCACCGCAATTTTGTGTGCACGTTGTTGACAGGTCACATAATTTTACGGTTAAATGGAACGTGAAATTACGTTGATTTGGGATAAAATTTTACATGGAAAAATCGATCTATTTACAGGAACACACAGTGTTACTTAAAAGACATTGAGATGTAAATTTACGGGATGATGGGATACAATTTTGTAGAAGAACCCTCTGTTGGTTGTTTGTTGATGTTTAGACTCGAATAGCTTGGCGCCCATATAAAAAGTACAGCAGTCCAAAAATAAAATGAATTTAATAAAAATTCAATTCTTATACAGTGTTGTTTAACAAACATAGTGACCACTGGATGATCACCTTTAATGCTTATAAAAAATACAGGAATAACAAGTAGTTTTATTCTTGACACGTGCATGAAAAGACCAAAAGTGGTATTAACAACCAAGCTGTAATCTCTATTGTTTAAAAGACTAAAACTGAAAATGCTCTATCAATTGAAATTTTCTTGTGATGAAACAAACTTTTAAATAAATAATTACTCAATTAATTTACTGTGACAATTGAGCTCAGCAGAACAATATCCCCTTGAGGAACTGTAACTAGAATATAGCTTCCAAATGTTTCTTCTCCTGCTGACTCATCAACACTAAGAGATAGGCATGCTTTTCTTCAAATTAGAATGAACATTCATGTAATTTTCTGCAAAACTCATAGCAGAAACACATCTTTTCTGCAACTCAGATTTACAAATGCAGTAAAGACGGCGTGTAGTTCTAGTATGCAGTAGTGACGAAAATGGTGCTGATCACAATAGGTTATATTGCAAAGACTATAGAAACGAATGTTATTCCCTAGTTTGAATTAAATGCAAGTTTAACCAACTATTTAAGTTATCAAAGCGTCTGCCAATTAGTAGGTCTATATATGGAGAAAACAATTATTTAAAAACTGAACATGTGTTTATAAATCATTCAAGCAAGAAATAATTCATTAATCACCGAAGTTTATACATAGGGATGTGATCAACAACCAAAAGAAAAATCATTGGTTAAACTTAAAATGCTCCAGCCACACAGGCTGAAATTAAAATTTAAATGACATGTCTGTTTTCTATTCACTAATAAAGTTAAACAGATTGTACAAATAACTGCAAGGAATCTATAAATGAAACTTGCAACAGCTATCATACAACACAAAACTGCCCATAAAGTTTATATGGATTACTTAAAAGTCTAACTCGTTACTTGAATCCCTTAGGTCATCACAGTTTATTAAATTTTGTTTTGATTTGTGATATTTTCTTATCAGCGACTTCGAACTTTGACCCATGGTCAGAATTGATGCCACCCAGTACCGACGGAGAGAGAAATCTCTCATGAGTGTTCTCTATAGGCGTGGTTCTACCTAGTTGGACCCCCCCCCCCCTCTCTCTCTCTCTCTCTCTCTCTCTCTCTCGCTCGTCATCTGAATAATTTATAAGCATACATATTAATGCATATTCAAGTAAATAATTAAATTAAAAAGGGTATTTAAAAGTTTCCCCTGAACGTAACCGATCCAGGTGGGTAAACATGGTTCTCTATGAGTCTTTGGTAAGTTTTGTCATGAGACTGACTGGCCAGGTATAGAAAATCATTGGCTTCCACGCTTATATTCAGAATGTCCAGCCATTATACGTATAACTACATTCAATTTGATCACAGGGTGTAGATATAGTTACGGGTTCTTGCACAGTCATTTTCGGTAAGATGTGACGCGGTTAAGTAAGACATGAACCACTAGACACGAATGCACGGTCCTGTAGAATAAATTATACAAGTTGACCTTGTTCATCTTAAACAAAAAAATCATACCAAACTAAGCTTGACTCACAAATCATTTGCTCATAAAAGAATCATGAATATATAAACGTAATATATTGTTGGAGCCTGTCTGCGGATCTGGCCCATCTGCCGATGGGCTTGGCCCATATGAAGATCCGTTATTGGGCTGCCCATCTGCAGATGGGCAGCCCAATAACGGATTTGATACCATGCACTTTCTGGCCCGTCTGCAGATGGTCTTGCCCCAATAACCGATTTTAGTTTTTGTTAGTTTTACGTTATTTTTTTTTATTATCTTGATGACTTTTGTACTCAGACAAACATTTCTCAGAACTTAAATGGATTTGCTTGCTCTTGGGGTGTCCAACACACTTGTTATTCCCTCTGAAGCTAAGCTCGGAGAAGAGGTCAGCAAGTATTTACGGATAGTCCCTGTTGATATAGTCTGTTTTACGTCGCCAAGAACATCCGCGAGAGGGAGGTGGGCCATGCAGGATATCGAAAGACCTTTGCCCATGTTAGTGCTTCATTTATCATGTAAGGTGTATCCGATATTAAGTTGGTGAATTGGTCATACCTAAATGCGTTTACCCTTAAGTGTTATTATAGTGTTAGTGACAACCAAGTTAACTAGAAAGCACTCACAGAGCACACGCCTGTATCCGTACCAATGAACGTACACTCAGTTATATGACATGAAATAGTATATGGCCTTTCAGACAAAAAAGGTACAACTCTATCAAAATAGTGTGCCATTTAAATCACTGTATTATCATAATTTATTCAATTTATATAATATAGATTTATTTTACATACATGTTTATTGTCCCGAATCGAAACAGGGTCTATAAATAAGTTTAGAATAGTTCCTAGTAAGCTGAGCTAAATTTTTATTCGATAACAGTATCCCACACAGACCAAAATTATTAAGATGCAAGTATTAACTACGAATTTTGGAAGTTTTATCGTATAAATTTTATCTCTTCATTATTTATCTTTTGAGTATAAAGTATTATTATATTTATCCAAAATGGTTTATAAGGAGTCTTGTCACAATTTAAATTTTATATTTATATTTATATTTTATATTTTAAAACATATTTATATATTAAACATCGTGATGATTGCTTGTTTCAGAGATCTATTTATTTATCAGTTGTATCTAATAAATTGTTATATATTAAAAATAAAATAAACCTTACTATGTTACTGTGAAAGATATGTAAAACATAACCCTATCGTTTTGTTTAAATTTATTTTGTGGCGTTTTTGGTCTGGCCTTTGCAAAGACACTACTCTCCGGCAATGACCCCTGCAGCCAAAACTACATTTAACCTCGGTATCATATCTGTGATCACCTGAAAAAAGGAGTACTGTCCGACTTCGCTGCTGCTCTCATCACCAGGACCACCAACAATTCTGTACGAATGCTAAGTAGAGAGCTTATCAATAAGACACTTCTCCAAAAGAAACTGTATCAAGATGTGTTATTGTGGTGAAAGTGCATGATTGTGATTGACTCTGAGATCAAATGACTCATGAGAGAGTGTTTGCTACATATATTACACTATTCTATTATCAAAATGTATGTGGTAACCTTGATATATATGTGGATATTAAAAATGAATATGAGAAACTGATTTGTACCACATATAATTTCTCTTTAGTAAATTGTATGTACCGTGGAAGTCACATCTATGTGGTAATGTAAATGAGATTTTTTCGCAACAGTTGAAATTACTCTTTGGTAAAAAGTGAACCTCATTAAACTCTTAACATCATACGAATGCAATGTAGACTAATTAAGAATTGTGTATTAAAAGGTTATTAAATAGGGTATATTGAAACACTGCATGCACATCTATGTAGTTTTCTATGCACATCTATGTAATTTTTATGATAAAATTATTGACGTAAGGCTGTGATAGTGATTTATGTTTCAATTAACACATTTGAGTTCTGAGAAATGTTTGTCTGAGTACAAAAGTCATCAAGATAATAAAATAATAACGTATTACTAACAAAAACTAAAATTGGTTATTGGGCCAAGCCCATCTGCCGATGGGCCAGAAAGTGCATGGTATCGAATCCGTTATTGGGCTGCCCATCTGCAGATGGGCAGCCCAATAACGCATCCTCATATTGGCCAGGCCCATCGGCAGATGGGCCAGATCCGCAAACGGGCTCCAACAATATGAACATACTAAATAATCTTTTTACCTTCTAATTACAATACATTCTGATTAATACTAATTATCTAAATAATCCAGTAAATGACAATATAACAATATGGAGTAAAATATAGTGGTTTATTTATTGTTTTAGGAAGGGTTGAAGATATATTTGAGGAAATATGAAGGCACTGACAGTACACTAAGCATTGGTGGAATAATGATAAGGCTAATTGTAGAAGGATCTATAGTGGATGGAAGACTGCAAGAATTCAATTTGACAGATATAATGTTTTGATTAACTATGCTAATGAGGGATTTATGAATTTGTGACTGTATGACATGATATCTCTTCGGTCGTGACAAGGAAGCTTATTTTGATGCTCACCACGTCTGTATATTACGCAATATTGACATAATTTCTGGCATGTACATATATATGTACATATGGAAAAATAGTTAGCGAAATATAAAATATGAATATATCTGATTAATCTTGTTCTTGTTTACTGAGGCTGACACTGGGAATAGGGTTCAGAGAAGGGGACAGTGAGGGTGGATGTTGAGAGAAAAGGGAGTGGGGGGGGGGGGGTCGAAGCAACAGACAGTACTTAAACTTATTTAATTTTATTCAGTTGCAATAGAACTATTGTTCACAGTGCCAAGGAGCAAGGACTCAGTAAAGTGGGGGGGGGGGGGGGGGGGGGGGGGGGAGTATGGTGGCAGTTTCAACAACCTTGCGTAAACATACAGGATATTAAATTTAATTCAACACTGCTTACAATAAAAATAGTTTATTCATAATTATTAACTATTTAAAACAGGTGGATCGCTGGAAACAATAAAGCAAATCATTGAAGTTACAAAAAATAACGGTACAACTGTGAAAGCAGGGATGCTGGACCAGTGTTGCATCACTAATAAGGTTATCCGGGCAGTGCTGTAATGACCAGAAGTGGGCCGCCTGCATTGAGATGCAAAAAAATACAATACAGCATCTGAAAAAAAATCAATAACTAGCCTTATTTTTTAGCTTTTATTTTCAAATTTCAGAATTTAACAGATTATTTACTAATGTGTATCTGCTGTAAAAATTAAATCAAATGTACTCATAGGAGAAAATAGGTGACTTAAAGTAAGTTGAGCCAATAAAAAAACAAAAGAAAATACAATGTGTGTACTCTCGACCAGCCCCCCCCCCCCCCCCCTTCCATAAATGCTGGTTATGCCTGTTGCGTTACTACCATATTATAGCATAAACTAATGCGAGATTTCTGAGCAAAAGATTTCTGAGCAAACAATATCAATAATTGTCATGTCACGTATCCAGCCTAGCTTTCCAGCTCCCACACACTGACACGAACTTTTCACTTTCAAAATCAAATGCAACAGCAAGAAAAATATATCCTATAATAATATACATAAAACTAATGCAATGATTAAACCAAAATCGATATATGTGAAATACCTGTACGCCCCTTCTGATACCTGCAGATCCTTGCCTCCGATGATGCCGAAAAAATGAGAAAAAAGAGGAAGCAATGTTCACACAACGCTGGATGCTCTGGCTTAAGAACGCTGGATTTGACAAGCTCGAATATTCGGTCAAGGTCAGCTGCATGTGACACACTAATCCTGCAGCCCCACGAGTAAAATAAATGTCCGAATCATAACCACAATTTATTAACCTGTTTTCCTGGAGTGAATATTTATAAACATATTTTTGCCAATTCGTGGTATATTTGTATGTTATCTTTTTTAAGGCTATCCAGGTCAGGTCACGGTGTATTGTAATTTACGGTCCAAGTGCTGTAAAATAATGGCCAATATCCATGTGATAAGCGTAACGTGAAATAGTCACGTAAATATAAATGAAAAAACGGCTATTTTTATCAGTGTTGGATTATCATTTTTACTTTTACTGTTTATATGAGTATACGATATAGGGATAAACATGGAGAAATATTTAATGGACAAGCTGAGATTAAACGCAGCGGTATGAATCAGCATGAAAACCTGTGTATAAGGAGTTTGATTTCGCAAATATGTGTCTCTTAATTAGAAATGCGCATGCATTAAATTCTTAATTCGGTTTATAAAAAAAAATAATGATAATGCATGCGAATCATCCAGCAAACCAAAGCTAATAGCTGCCGACAGCAACATCGCGACACCGACGGACTGTGAGTACAACAGGCAGCATCAATAAAACCTCGGTGACTGGAACGCGGGTCCCTTTGATGTTTTAAGTCGATTCCAGTGATCTCTACCTTTTATTCAGCACCATGGGATAAACATGTAACTAAGCGGGATATGTGCTTGTGAGTAGAGCCATCTAGCGGAATCATTGGGAATCAGTGAAGGGAGGGGAGGTGACAATCTCCGTACAGATCAAGGTCTATTGAGACAATGACAGATCCCTGCACGTAACTATATCGGGTTTGACCTGGATTGAAGGGACAACCACTGTATACAAACATGGCGGACCACATGCAACTGGACGTCACCTGTCACCCCAGAATCGCGCCTATTTACCAAATACATGCTCAAACCGTGTGGCAGGTGCTAGTGTTTGTATACATTTACATCACTAATTCACCGATATCGCGCCGTAATGTAGTTCCCCGATTTTTAGAACATGTAAATAACAGACAATCATATTCTTTATAACCGTTATGTTTGAAATGAATACTGTCAGTGTATGTTCTTTATTTGCTCCAATGCCTTAATTAATGTTATTTTTAAATGCCAGGTGATATAGCTTGCATTCGACTGAAAATAATGCCTTGTTCACAATGATTGGCAGAGATCTATCCCCTTCATAGACGAGATCTCGCGTGACGGAGGAGAATGGGCAGGTGATAGAGTTCTTTCAGTGTACCCCGCTACAGTCCACTTTAAACGCAACAATCTGGAATTGTTTGATGTCCGAGATATCATATCTTTCAGTTATTGGCCTGAAGAAGTTTCCTGACTGATATGATGCCAGAACAACAACAAATCATTGACCAAATAATAAAAGGACACATTAAGGTAATCATAACTCAAGCTTTTTTCGTAAAAAAAATAAGGGTTTAAATAATTTCGTATTTCATGACGCGCGTTATATCAAGTCCTAATTACAATCATATCGAAAATCACTACACAATGGAAGCTAAAATGTAACTTCCTGTTTAACACGTTCTACTCCTCAAAATCAAGGCAATGAATATAAAAGGCTATAGATAAATAAATATATTTGAATGAAGTTTCACAGGTTCGTCTGAAGAAAACTTTGTGTTTACTTTTAAAAAAGTAACTTCACTTTAAGCGTCACATTTATATGACAATATCATCATTGCTAGGTTAAATTCATTGGTTTAATTAAATATAATCCACTTCCCCACCAAGGTCCCTGTCCTTCTAAAATTCAGAATTTTGGCATGGTCCAGAAAAACGTTATTCCGCTCTCAACTTACGCTCCCGAGGCAGCGGAAATCTTGCGCTTCTGAAGAAGCAACTGATTTTCACGCTGCCAGCTTTGGCCGTTTATGATATATTTAGACAGCAGATGGCGGTTCGTTGTCCGCTGAATTAAACGTGCGTATGATGTGACAAGCAGCCAATCAGATGCCAATAAACAAACATTCGACAGGCATCCTGGCTCCGCCCATTGCTGCGTTTCAAGCGCCGTTTGATGAGTTTCCGGTCGAATTTTAAATTGCTCCCTCTGCATTCTCGCATCAGCGACCGATTCGATTATGACATTATGACTGTGTTAGCGTAGCCATGTGTCTGTTGTCTGCAGAACTGAAACCAGCCAGCGAGGTGTGCACGCAGCCTCTGTTGTTACGTTTCGTTTGAATTACAGCTCACGGGCCGAGCATCCTATGTGCCCAAGGCCCCAAGCAAACCACGTCAGGGGCAATTCTCTCTGAGCCTGTGGCCTGTTCAGACGGTTACGCGGGGCGATGAGCTGTCACTCAAAACGAAATAAACATGATTGGCTCCGTGTATTCCTCGCTTGGCTTTGTCTTCCAGCACAAAGTCTCATCTGATTGGACAAAAATACAGTGCTCCCCTCTGGTGTAGCAATTCAGGATACGAGGTCATAACAAACAGCGCCTTACGATATAGGTAGTAGCCCTATAGGTAAAGCGCTGTGTAAAAAGCGTACTCTCAACTTTGTCATTAAATATCTCATTGCCACTTAACTCTAACCGCATATTGTTACTCTTGTTAATTTCTTTCAGTTTATCGAAACCGCTCATTGGGGTGGTGGGGGGGGGGGGGGAGGGGGGGGGGGAGGAATTCCCTTTTGCGTACACACTAAAACCAGGATTTCACAGGTCGCATGTCGAAATTACGGGCATACCACCAGTGTGTCCAATGATTGAAGCTGTTGTGGACCAACAGATAAGAAGAGAGATATTGACGAAACAACGGCTCAGGAGTAATTGTCAGAAGGGTTCTCGTTCGCCATGGAGTTATGAGAATTTTTTCCTTTTGCCATTTTGTGGAGAAACGAGTCTTTAAAAAATTTCAAAATTAGCATCTTGTCCAGAAAGAGTCTTGAGGGGTTTTCCAATTAGTCATTTTGCCGCGAAAGAGTCTTTAGGAGTATTCAAATTTTCCATCTTGTGTTGGAGAAAGAATAACGAATTTTGATATTTACAATAAAATCTTGCCCTAGTTATATTGAAACAGGCGACTGAGGTCAAATAATTGTCGTTCGTCATGAAGACGTGTATTAAAATTGATTTTAAAAGCGTTGTGGTCCACTAGTATAGACATCTGCCGTTTAAATGTGGAGCTAAAACTTTCGTGCCAACGCTTTTGTTCACCACCTGTTCGTATTGCCGCCGTCAGGATTAATTGAGTGTGTTCTTTCCCATTTGCGTGTGTGTGAACTTTGTGTTAGTGTGTGTGTGTTGGGGTGTGTGTTTGTTTACAGCATAGCGCACGCAATCATGATCAATGATTTGTGTGGATCCGGCCTCCGGTTTCAGTAATGTCATCAAGGAACATTCACAAATGTACAGTATATGCATGAATGAACCTGGGAATATGGGCCGTAAAAGTGAATTGGCAGAGGCCTGCATTCATTTCAATGCATTACATATGCATTCTTCTCTGTGAAGAACAATGTTTTGATGTTTGAGAAATTAATCCCAACTTTTATTTTATGTGACTACACACCTGAACAGGCCCTACATTTATTATTTAATTTCACTCGCCGCTTTCTGTAAATTCCTTTTCTCACACTTTGTTCCTCGCATCTCGCACATTCGTCAGAATCCCAGTTTTATGATCTCATTAATTAAATTCTTCACCTTTTTTAATGAAAGTCCACATCAACACAAAATAGCTCAATGAAGTCCATCACTTTTTTTTAATATCTCGTAAATCATACACATTTACAGAAAGACAGTGGGGTAGATATGGTCACATAGCTTCTGTCCTCCTCCATACCATTACTGTGTCGTTACAAGGGTTTTGGTGTTATACCTGTGTAGTGCATGACAAAAATATCCAGTTTGATCAAGTATGTGGTTACGCGCGTTACCAGCATCCGGTTTTCCCATGAATGCTGCGAGATTAATGTTAAGCACATTACCAGTGACGTCACAGGTCTAGTAGTACAGGGGAAAATGCGCAAAGGATTTACCCACAGATAGATGATAATTCTATTAAAAATAAACAACGTACAATTAGCGAATAACTCAGAAAGTAAAGGATAATAGCAGAAATCCTGTGGTTTTTCCTGATAAAACACATACGTATTTGCTGTTTGATTGACCTCAGAGGTTAACAGAACTGCCTACACAACTTAAGAACGGCTTTACAATAGCTGGAAGTACACGGATGTAAACCTTTGAATATAAGAACCTTGTCATACTTAATATACTGAATATTCTTCAGTATATCTCAACAACAATGATTCTTTTGGGGATGGTGTTTTTAATCTACGGAAATCATTGCTACAATTTGGACATGGATAATTCGGCTATACTAAAAATCGACTCTTCCCGTTACCATGGTAATCCCCAAGATGTGGAAAACTCCTATTTTGGATATTCTTTGGCTGAGTACAAAGATGGCGGCAAAAGTTGGTAAGAAAATATTTAAGCATTTGTTTGATTATTGTAAATGTCATATCATATAAATTAATTACAGTGTAACATAATATTTACTTATTTATTGTAAAGGTATACTAACTTGTCCTTCAAAATCTATAGCGTCCTGCATGGGTTTTATAAACATTCATTGAATGCACATTTAACACATTTATATATGGTAACTAAAAAAAAATTCATATATATTTATTATAATTATATGTCAAAAGGTGATACATTCAACAAATTTAATTACATCATTAAAGAATCATTGAAACACATGCATCAAGAGAAAATCACTAAATAAAGAGACCTAAATATTAACTAAAATTAATTTAGATTGGTTTTCCTTCACACTTGCATTGTGTTATTTATATATATATATATATATATATATATATATATATATATATATACACTTATATAGAGATATATGACTAGCCATGCTGGTTCATTGTATATAGATTTAAAGGGTATACACAGAAAATTCGGTTCAGTGCCGGTGGGATTCGAACCAACGATCTTCCGATTTTCGGTGCGGCTGCATTAACATCTTGGCTAACTTGATTGACCAAAGAAGGTTACAGGTCTTTTACCTCCTTGGTTAACCTTATAACCATAGCCAAGTGGTTTATATATATATATATATATATATATATATATATATATATATATATATATATATATATAGTTACAGATGTCTGTTACATGTGTTGTTGACACTTGATTCGTGTGGCGCGGGCGTGGCTCGTTGATGTAGCAACCTCGCCTGGCCGGGTGTTACAGGCTCGGTGTAATCCGCATTGGTTGAACTCTGACGTGTAGAAACACAGCGCTCATGCTAATCTGTAACTTTCTTGGCTGGTCGCGCTCTATGAGCGCGTGAATTGTATTGTTCTTTGGGGGCGTGTGTATTATGTATTTCGATTGTTTGTGAAATAGACGTTTCTAGGCTTTAGGGTGGGAAGCTATAAATAGGGGCTGTGTTTAGAGCCGAGAGAGGGGAGAGAGAAATATTCCAGCTTACCCGGAAGAGTGTGAGTCAGTTTGTGGACCTTTCCAATAATTGCAGCAGTAATAGATCTTCTTCGAAATTTGTAACGGATTTTATATAGTCTCCAGTTTGCCTTTTGGATCACTACTAGAATTTCACTTTTGGATTACTACAGCTTGATTTTGTGATTGAATTGGACTGTGATTCTCTGAGAATATTTATGTGAACTGTTCATCTGGATTATACATTTTAAAAGACTTTTTGTCGCTGTGAGCCTGTGACAGTGGAGGTATCCAGGTACTGTATACTTTATTTATTTTACTGTGTAATTGTCTTGATTTGCTGTTGTATTGTTTTTATACTGTGTAATTATATTGATTAAGTGTATTATAATGCTAGGATTGTTTTAAGAATAAATTATAATTATTTAAAAAAAAAACACTGACTTCTTTATTCATTCTATTAGACATTTCATGCTGCCTAGTGTTACAGAATCTGTTTTTTCTTTTATCTCCATAACAAAATTTATGCCCGTCACGGTTACGTGATCTGTTGTTATTAGGTTCCGTAACAATATATATATATATATATATATATATAAATATATATCAATGTGAAGGTAAAAAAGATGGGGGTTTATAGTCTTTATATCACCGACGATGTCAGTCTCATCTGACTTTACACTTTGCCTTCCTGGTCTTTCGAGCCAGTTCATATTTAAAGCTTTTCTCGGGTCCATGCATATATCAGGCGCTATAGATGGTTATTTCGTTCTACATTTTCTTCCTCCCATGACCAGTACACATGCATTCACTCCTGGCTCGAGAGATCGCAACCTTGTGGTAAAGACTTTGCAAAAGGCCAAGCCACACATGCCTACGATTGTCTACGATTACCAAAGACTACATGGTCGCGACTAGTCGTTGCCGATTACCAGCGGCATGTCGCATGGGATTAGGTTTGCGGTCACACATGGGGCCACTTTACGAGCGGTCGTAATCAGTCGGTGGAAGTTGTAGGGTCCGGTCTGACTTCATTTTATACGACCATACGACTAGTCGTAAGATTACTACCGACCCATCGTTGAATGAGACAATATTTCGTGCGATAACTACCGAGTGGTCGTACGATAACTACCGACTAGTCGAGGCTACGTACGAGTCCTTGGTCTAACTGTGCGAGCGGTCGTAGGACCACAAAGTACAACTTACGAGTACTACGAGTAGGTGCGCATATATATATATATATATACAGTTGAACCTGATTGATGCGACCACCGAAGGGACAGAGCACAAGTGTTCGTAATAGACAGGTGGTCACCTAAGCATAAGATTCTTGTTTATAACAGTAAAACCCTGATTAAATTTTCAAACAAAAGTCCACCTTTATACGAGATTGGTTTCCGCGTCTTCATATATTATTTTCTGATATATCGGTTTTACAGACTTACCGACGATGTAAAGCGGACTAACAGAGTGTATCATTGCCTTTGGTGTAAATGGTCTGTCGTTCTGTAAACGTTGACAGAAATTAATCGAAACGGTGTCGTTTAAACGTGTTAACGTGGCAGGCAATCACAGCCAGAGAGCAGGTACTGATTTCTCTAGTGGAACATTTTTAATAGCTATGCGCTTTCTATTAACCCCGCAGTGAAAAAAAACTGCGTTAACAGCTACAAACCCCCATATGAACGACTAACAGTTGTTTGGTGACGTCACAGGTTACTAAAATCACTTGCTACATAGGAACATCATAGATTACCCACGCTTTGTAATAGTCAGGTGGTCGTATTTCACAGGTTTTATATAGAGATACATGTAATATAACGGAACTTCGAAAGGGACTGATATCCAGTGGTCGTAATAGCCAGGTGCCCCCATTTCACAGGTGGACGTTCAGACAGGATGGACTTTATATATATATATTTATATATATATCGGAACCAGGGTGTTTGAGAGTGCACCCCTCTTTATTTTTGAACCAGGTAGTGTATCATACAACAAAAAAAGTTGCAGTTATGTCACCTGAATGAAATGAAAGTGCATGAAAGTTCAGTTCGTCATGTATGGATTTTATGATATGGATCATACAAATTCAAGTTTACCTGGCCCTTTGTATGTATATCTCTATGTGCCAGTCACGTGTACACGACCTATCGGACGACAATTCGGTACCAGTCTGCGACTGCTGGGTAGGTCCGATTGCTACTGATCACATAAGACTACTTACGACCACTCGTAAACTGGTCGTACGACAACAAAAGAGTCTTTTGGGAAAGGAGAAGTCAAGTTAAAGAATATATATATATATATATATATATATATATATATATATATATATACATATATATATATATATAATATTTTGATTGGTTATGGCTTTACACTGAAGAGAAAAATCAAATTACTGAGTGTAAAAATTAAGCGAAAAGAAATACTCCTTTAGAACAGAGATTTTTTTCTTTAAGCTTACACGAAAGTTTGATAAGAAAATAAACGCTTGATAATTTTATGTGAATGTTGTGCAGTATATACAAAAGACCGGCTAGAAATCTATTTAATCTTTTTAAGGGATTCAAATCAATTTGCCGCCAAAGTTCTCCCTCATCTTTATCAGGGCCTGAGGATCTTTTTGAGACTTTATCCTTTATCTTTAGTCTTCTTTAACTGGACTTCTCCTTTTCCAGATTCATGGACCCGCCATAGCACCTCCTTCCACATATACAATTCTATATATATATATATATATATATATATATATATATATATATATATATATAGATAGATAGATAGATAGATAGATAGATAAATAGATAAACTGTATACATTCACTACAGACTGTTTCACGGGATGAGACCCGATCCTCAGGTGAATATTGTAAGAAGGAATATCAATACATATATGTGTATTTCATGTGCCCTTGACAATTATCTCGTGATGTCACATGCAAGATCTATGCTACCGAATTTAGTAATAAACTTATCTAATGGTTATATATTTCAATATCCTCTGTACAAGACTTCCAAACTAATATCAATTATCAAAGGGAACTTTTTTATATGTATTTCATGGGTATTTTCTTGTGTGTGCTTTGTAATAAATTTTAAAGCAATTTTATCTGCTTTTGTCAGAGCCTTTTCGGGAATAGGCTGAGCTTTATAACCCTGAGCAGGCCAACCCGGGAACAAATTAATTTTAACTTGGTGCGTGGGCAACGCCTCAAACCTTAATAAAAATGTTTAATAGTAGCCCCAGATGAGGGCTCGAATCATAACGTAACGACAAAAATAATCATGTTAAAACTGTATAAAGGTATATATTTAATGCATGAGACCTTGTTGGCTTTAATTATTGTGCATTGAAAATAAACAAATTAAACAAACTACAATTTTGGAATTGAGTATATATATACATGTATATATATATATATATATATATACATATATATATATATAAACATGTATATATATATATATTTGATACAACAATAAACGCTCGATAATTTTGTGTGAATAACATGCAGTAAATACAAAAGACCTGCTAGGAAGCTATAGTGGCAGATATATTGACATAACATGAGATAACGTATTTATATATATATACAGACAGACAGTCTTATCTGATGAGTGCAGCATGGTGCACGAAATTAACTGTACGTGGTAGTAAAAATGTCTGACAAAATTTGATCCCTCTATTTGTATAATTATAAAGTTCTGGTGTCAAGCCATATAGAGCACTCTAGCTGTTGTTTATTGCAGTAATATATATATATATATATATATATATATATATATATATATATATATATATGTGCATAATCACAGATGCATCCTGTATATACTTTAAGTAATGTAATGGAAGAAAACAGGATAAAGGCATCAAAATGAACAGAACAATACCTTGGTATCTAAGACTTAAACATATATATAATATATATATATATATATTATTAATATAATATATGTAATGTATTATATACAGGTTTCCCCTGAATATTCCGGATCGGTAAGCCAATTCGGTGTTGATAGAGTAAAGAATTAAGATAATTTCAGAGTTCATATTGGGTAGCGCAACCGAATATGGCAGAGTGTCTTTGTTCAACCAAGTTTGCCTGTAATATTTTGGTCCCCACTTTAATTAGGGCGAGGGGAGGCTTATAGGCGTGGATGCGTTCATTACTGTATTCATTTTTGGGTAAAAATGTTTGTTAGTGGACCTACATAGGTCCAACCAGGGGAAAACCCGATTATTTATTTTATTTTATTGTTGTTTTTTTCTGCCATTTTCAGTTTGCGCTACATCGCCGATATGGCAAATTTTCAATCGCTGAAACCTGAGCACAAAATTAATCCTACCTCAACGGTTTTTACCTGATATTAATCTTTTACTTTAACCTTATTTCCAAGGCCGTACACGTCATAGCCGATACCCAAATAACGCTCAGGTGATTCCATAGTTCCAAATCTATCTAGTTCCAAATATTATTTTAATGAATTTCAATGAACTGCCGGGTAAAGACCGACCACGCATTAACGACCATTTGCTTATAATAAGGGGTGGATCTGAATATATACAAAACCATTTCCAATTATTATTTTCTGGTTTTTTTTCTGTTTGTTTGTCCAAACCCTTCAAAAACTCATTATAATTTCAATAGAATCTCCTGAAGGGTCAACTATGGGCCTATTAAAAGTTGGTTACATTTTGGTTACATGATTAGGTTGATATGGATGCAGACGGAGGTGTATGCGCTTGTTTTGTGTTTTCTTATTATGTTTGAATCCTGATTCACCGTTTATAGAGTAAGGGGTCCTTCTCTGAGGAACCCGCGAAGACTCGCTTATGTGCGTATAGCCGCCATCCTATATACCTATACGCACAAGATCAGATTCTATCGACTTTTATCTTTTAAAAGGCAAGACACATACCAGTATTTTACTTGATGTACCATATACGGCTTTGCATATGTCTCCTCTATAAAAAATTGAGTTAAAAAATCCAGTTACAGAGTTGTTCTCTCGGGGTGCATGCATGTTTTTCAATTATCTCAATTATCTCTTTAAAACGGTTTTAAAATAAAGCATTTCGAAGGTCATATAATAGGAGAGTTTGATATAGCTGTTGCCAAAGTGATGGATGTGATAACACGTGCAATATATATATATATATATATATATATATATATATATATATATATATATATATATTCTTATAGTTCTTTAAATATACATGTATATATAAATATGTATATATATATATAAATATAAAAAGATGTATGAATAGCCATGCTGGTTCATTGTTTTATAGATTGTAATGGTATACACTGGCAGTGAACCACTTTTCTGTGTATACCCTTTCCATCTATATATATATATATATATATATATATATATATATATATATATATATATATATATATATATATATATATACTGTATTTGAACCGTAAAACGTATATTGTGTACTAGCAGGGACCCTCCAAAATAATCCCAGCATTTGTGAAGAATTCACAAAAATGCACACAAAACATGATTCAAACAATAAAATACATTATTCGAAATATACAAAATATACAAAAATGATATGAATATTGATCCCCAGTTTAGTTTCATTTCTTTTCCGGCGTTTTCCATTGTAGGCTGAAGTAACAATACGACATTACAACATATATATATATATATATATATATATATATATATATATATATTGCGGTTAATTGCACGTGTTATCACAACAATCACCAGCATTATTAAGCTTCCTTTTTATATGAAATGCTTTTAAAATCGTTTTAAAGAGATAATTGAAAGCATTTACCCCGAGAATTTATATATCAATTGGCCTGTTTTATATCCTCATATAAACTTCCTGTTACGGGTTCAGCCTGACTTTTATTTAAACTTTCAGTTCAATCATGTCCGCTTTCAGTTCGCTGATTAAGATTTTATGGTAACATTCAAATTTTACCAAGAATTTAATTTGATATCAAAATTTCTGAGGAACAGTATGAATTAAAGGTCAGAATTAGGTTGTTCTTCTTGAAAACTCCGATATTTTATACCTCAGGGTATGTAACGGACACCACGCCAGGTTCGCTTGGTCACAGTGTCACGAAACTGGCTTTGACCATATTTTGACATATTTTGTTCAGACACCGAAGCCTTCATTGTTAATTCACTTGAATTCATAGTTTTTAATCAGTAACATATATGACCGATTTTGTTTGTGTTAACCTGCGGTTTAATGACATTTTAGTTTCAGTACACTACATCTAAGTTGATGAAAATAAAAAGAAGAATTAAAGGAGTTCTTAGCATCAAATATTATATAATTATTAAATATTCTTAATCTAAAATTAAATTGCTGAATCATGAAGACTCAGGGCCACAGAGAAAAGCCTGACAAGCCATATATGTGTAGGCTTGAAATGAGAACCAAAATCGAGGATTATGCTATCATTCCATGGTATTTTTTTAAAGGAATGGGAATATATTTTATATTGTCTGTCTGATTATATTACTATTATAAGATTTGTTTAAATCATCCTTTCAGTAATATGAATACTCGATGTACATATATGATCTGTATTTTCGAACAGAGAATACTGCACAGTTAAATGATCTGGATGAATAATTCCAGTTGACAAACTTTATTTTCTCTTCATTTAAATATAGGGTATTCAAGTTGCTACACAATTAATGGAAAAAAACGCCATCTTTTGTTAACGCATTACATGATTTTTTAATTTAGTTTTGTTGTTAAACCATACACCACATTTCTACGCTGAAATGACGCAAACAGAAAGTGCTCCATTCATTACTCTTTGTTCCATTGAACCAGTGGCGTCAATTTTTCTTCAAAGGTGGGGAGGGGAGGGGGATGACTCACAACTTTTTTTACACACACACCAACACACGTGTATGTATGTATGTATATATATATATATATATATATATATAGCTTCTATTGTCTGTATGACAAATTTAAAAAAACACAATTACGTATAAGGTTTTAAAAAATAATTAAGGTATGTTTCCAGTATATGTTATTCTTAATCAGGTTAAGATATATAATATTTAATATCAAACTCATAAATGTAACCAAAGTCCATGATTCTACTTATAAGTATATTTTATTTCCAATATATAAATATTATTCTCTGAATATCAGAGGGGGGGCGATGATTACATTGACCATCACCCTTCGCTAAAAAGTGGGGGTATATATATACCCCCATCCCCCCTGTATTGACGCCCCTGCATTGAACAGCCGTTTTGAAGCATGTCCCGGCAACAGATACATGAATGGTATTGTAATTAAAAAAATTAATAGCAAAACATATCGTAAGGTATCTTAAAGTACGCAGATTAATTAACATATAATCCGATGTATGAGTCCACATACCTATCAGTGCGTAAAGGTAATATTTACTGTAATGTAAGCCCATTTGTCCTAATTTCCATAATAATTATAAATGTTTGGGCGTTGCATGTGGTCTACATATTGAGCCACAGACCAGACCCGAGTGGTGACTGGCTGCGGTTTACCATGCTATTTAAAACAAAGGATACTTTAACTTTGCGGGCGTCCCTTTCACGGCTTGCCCGTTATTGATTTTAAGATGCACTGTATGTTTGTTTGACAACACTTAACAAACCATATGCCCATGTATCCACATATATATTTGGTAAATGTTTTGTAAATACCTGAACCTAATTGACTCATATAATCCTATATTTACCTCCTAGTAGTTTGTATATATTTGTTATATATATATAAATATATATATATATATATATATATATATATATATATATATATATATATATATATATATATATATATATTCAGTATGCAAAATTAAAGAAGGCCGGAATTTGTTATATATATATAAATATATATATATATATATATATATATATATATATATATATATATATATATATATATATTCAGTATGCAAAATTAAAGAAGGCCGGAACTCTCTAACTTGTCAGCTGAGGAATATTCTTTATTATTTATTTATAGATTTGTAAGAATTCATGTAATAAAGTTTGATTCTTGAAGTTACATTAATAAATAATTTATTTATTAATTCGCCTCCGCCATGTGGGCGGTACTCAATGTGGGGCACTCCGCAAACAGATATTTTTTTCATTCACATATAGGCTCATATTTCCAGGTTCATCAGTGTATATGTTCCCCAACAAGGGTTTGCATTCCCTTATTCGGCTCATATTCCCATGTTCAATCGGACAAATGTTACTGCACATTTGTGAATATTCCTGGAAGTCCTTCCTGGACCCGGATCAAGTGCCGGACCCACACCAAAACCTAATCGATTCTTCATCGGCCCATTCTCAATATGCCCTGAAAATTTCATCGGATTTCGTTATTGATTGCGTGAGTTATGTTTTGAACAAACACACACACACACACACACACACACAAACACAAAACACACACACACACACACACGAAGTTGAATGAACGCGTACCCTCCTGGCGAGGGCAATAATGTGTGCAAGTTAGTGAAATCAAATCGTTTGACCCGGAGGAGCATATTTCAGCAAAATGGCATCTTTTAAAATTCTTGCAAGGATATTATCGAATCTCAATTTCCAAGTAAATATAAGCTTTGTAGAAAAGAAATAGAATTGGGCTCCAAGTCGTGAAATAAAGAGAGTATTTTTTAACGCCTAGTGACACATTCATTATGTTAAGCCACCTAACACTTAATTTCCACTTCAATATAGGTATCAACAGTGGCTACGGTGACCCACAGAAGTTTAAAACTGTTTAAAACTACCGTAGTATGTTACCTGCGGATAACTAATCATCCCGGAGTGTTATATTACGGTTTGCCGCGGGACTTGCCAAGTACCGCCGAGGATGCCCCAATACCCCGCACCGTGGCTACATATAAAACCGTGGCTGTGTCACTGTGGGCTATAAGTCTAAGTATATATAATGCGTTTCTGCTGACAAATGGCACAGTCCGGGTGTAGGCTTGTATAAATAATAGTAGAAAAATTGGAAGTGTATATTTTTTGTCGAATATTATCTAAATGTTCACTATTTGATTGTTCCTAGAGCAAATCCTAAATATATATATATATATATATATATATATATATATATATATATATATATATATATATATATTGTTAACTTTTTCTTAGGCTCCTGGTTGGTGCCCCAAAGGCGACGCCGTCTTATTCCTACAGCAAAGACCCAAGGGATGAGGAGTCTGGAGGGCTGTTTGCATGTGACGTCACAAATATGACGCCATTCAGCCAGCAGATTATGTGCACGGAGGTGGCTGCAGATAATTTCAGTAACTATTTATTTCATTTTTAATTTTGTAAGTTATGATGTGATGCAATAAGAAAACTTGAAAATGTTCAGAGGATCGAATCTCACGATAAACGTGGAAAGTGATAAATGCGTTATTTGGCTGATTTATATAGCATAAGAAATCAGATAAACCTACCAAATCACCAGGTTAAACGAGCATGCAAATAAATACCATGTTCATTAGAGGCGGATAGATTACAAACAAAGTACAGTGAAACCTCGTTGTGTCGAACTCGCTTAAGTCGAATACCCCGCTTATGTCGAAGTCACAGACTTGATATTCCGGACAACTCTAGTTAAATTATTACCAAAGAAAACCCGCTTGTGTCAAACCTCTGATGTGTCGAAGTTTTCTGACGGTCCCTTTAACTTCGACACAACGAGGTTTCACTGTATATGAAATGAAACTTTAAAAAAATCATTAAACACAAACAAAAACATTCAGATGTCACCAAAACCTAATCAGGAATGGAGGCCCATAGATACTGTTGCCATTTTAATAAGAAATGCACTCGAGTAGTAGTTTTTGAAAATCGCGAAGCATATTAAATTATTTTTTTTAAAAAATATATCATTTCCATCATACTTAGAAATCGATCCAGTTATAAATTTGTTGAGAAATAACGACTCATAAATATAGTGTCCGGACGGACGAACGGACGGCGGAGCAGGCCAATATAACCCCCATTTCTCTGAGGCGGAAAATAACAAGGGGAACAATCATTGTTTTCTACACAGGCCTTTTATTCGTAAATCTATATTAATTATGTAAAATAGCAGAACAATTTTGAAAGATAATTAATTCAACCCCCCGCCCCACACACAATCACACTAGATAAGCGGGTACTGGAAAAAATTAAAGAAAATGCACGCGAACTGCACCTTTTAACTTATAACATGCACTGCAGTATTCATGAGAAAATGTACATATTGTAAATAAAGTAGAATTGAGTATATTGTTAATGTAATGATGGAGATAAACTTCAGGTAACGAAACCATATGGCCACATACGACCAAAAACCGTTCACATCAGTATCTTGGTGGAGCGCTCACGACGCCACCTGGTGGAGAGGGCATTATTGTAGTGAGTATTGACAATTTTTTTCTACAAACTGGGTATCATTTTACCTTATGGTGTCATCATATGAATCCTGTTAGATTCTTTAAAATTATAGTTTAAACGTCTGTTAATATATATAAAGAGAAATTATCTGCCGCAGAATCACACTTGAATTTTCAAAATACAGTGACACACGTGAAATAAGACCAAATTGGGACTGACCAAAAGAAGTCTAAATTCACTGGTTGTCTTATCTGATAGGTCAGTTACATTCAATGTGAATGTTTTCTGTTCATCTGTAGGTGGGCTTAATAGACGGGTGGTCATAAAAAAAACAGGTGGTCTAAATAGACAGTGTTACGAAGACAAATACTCAGGGGAAAACATTTGGCCGATCCCAGATTCAAACCCATGTTGGTGGCGCACAAGTCCGGCGTACCAACCGCTTCGCTAGCAAAGCATGGATTAGCTAGACAGTTCGGTCCGCTTTTATGTCACACCGTAACACACCCCTCTTAAGAGCGTTCTGCTATCAGAACAAGACTAATTATCCCAGGAGTCACACTTTGATGAGCTTATTCCCTGGGACACAAAGTTTACCATCACGTTGGACGAGCCCCCATTTTCTTGCGAAGACAAATTGCTTAGGGGAAAATAACGGACCGATGTTGGTTGCGCACAAGTCCGGCGTACCGACCGCTAGAAAAACATGCTTCACTAGCTTTAATGTCAAACCGTAACAACATGTGGTCTTATCAAACATGTGGTCTTATTAAACAGGTGGTTTTATTTAATAGGTTGTCATACAATAAGTTTCTACTGTGCAACATTCACCGATGGGATTTTATTGTCTGTTTAATGAGGATTAAGTGATCCATGTAAGAAGATTGATATGTTATTACAAGGAAATTTAAAAAGTTTTTGTTTATTAGCATGCTGGATTTAGGGTTTTATATGCACGAGGTTAGAAGTAACCCAGAAGTGTTTAAGACATGAGAGCGATTCTCTGAGGTTTAATAAAGTTTCAAAATTTTGCCACTGGGGCATCAGCGGGGATCGGACGGGGGACCTCCTAAGTCCAACTCCTTAACCATTAGGATACGTCCTGCCCCATTGTTTATTATTTGTCTTGAATGTCAATAAAACGAATGGATGAAAACTCATTTAAAAACGTATGTATGAACACATGTTAAAATTGAAACCATGCAGCGTTACCAAAGTAAGGTAGTCTGGTTGGAAACATATTTCACTTTCAGGTCTAACGACATATGTAAACTGTATAAGAGGATTAATATTCTAGCGTACATGACATATGGTTTTTTATTGCTCGTATTCCAATATTCGAGTAACAAATAATTGGATTCGAATACTCGATTACTTCATTCAGCAGGACTGCAGAAATCTCCGAAGAAAATCCAGAAATATAACGAAATTCAGTCGGAAGTTTCATGCAATGCAGATATGTCTGTCAGGAATTATTCAATAGGAATCTTTCTATTCTATTGTATTTTATAAATCATATCTTACAAAATTAATATATTAGAAATATATCTTTCAGGTGTGTGGCCACCGAGAAATGCTAGAAAATCATAAGTATAGAAAAATACGGATGTCGGGTGGATGTCGACAGCTTTCAACCCTCACAACCTCTGGTAGAGTGCTGTGGCCAGAATGGAACCTATGGAATAGTGCACTCGGCGTGTCAGTGGCCTACATCAAGGTATCAATCGAATTATCGTATACATCGAATAAAAAGTAAAAGGTTTGCTTCAGATTCTAATGCTACCGAAGTTTTATTCGAATGAGCTCCTTGTTTTTAGTCTCTGCAGTGTGGGTGTAAATAAAATTGCGTCTTGCAAATATTTCATTATCCTCGATCCAGGACATATAATAACAAAAAATCAGTATGACAGTTTCTCTTCCAGAAAATTAGGGCACTGTCACACTACTTAACTTATGAACGACCTGGTTCATTTAAATGGTAAACCAAACCTGCTGGAACTGATACAAACATACACTCCAAAAGGTGAATAAGACATGAGTTAACAAAGCAAATCAATATAAACGTGTATTATGAAAAAAAAAAGGAATGCACTTACATTTCTCTGTAGACGCGCTCCATACATATAAACACTGATTATCACGAGCGTCCAATAAGAAACACAGAATCACCAAGTCCGTTATATTCAGTTGTGTATACACTGGTTTGTTTGTATTTACACTGCTCCTGACAAAAAAAAAACCATGGCGCACACGTGACATCGGAATGTGGATCACTGTTTACACAGCTCTATATGTTCACTTATATATACACAGGGTCCAACAATCAACAGCTACTCGTCGGAGTACGCGTTCGCCTTTCGAGGCAAACTTCACGCAGCACTGACTGACAGGCTCAGAGCCTATTCTATATGAACTGAAAATCAATGTCTTTCGCAGCTGATGTCTCTGGGTAACTGACTATGTCTTCACACAACGAAATCCAGTACCTCAAAGTTTTGCGTGTAAATAATGTCCTTGGACTTGTACTGAAAGCGCTCACAACAGATTTAAGATCGCCGGATTACCAGTCCGTCCGCAATCGAAATCCGTTACAGATTTATCAGCGTGGCCTCCTCAGACATCGATTTTTCAAGCTTTCAGACATCATCTCTTAGTTGTTCAGGCTCTGGTGAACGCAGAATTGCCTCTAGCCTGCAGACAATCGTCAGACTACACCAAAATCGCTAAACGGGCAATTGTAGCGATTTTCTTCTCAACCACGGATTTTATGTGCTTGCTGACGTCAAAAGTCCTGACCGTCTTATAGCCAACCATCATACTCTATTATTCCGACCGTCGATAAATACAAGAATATTAAGATGGACACGCCTCCAGAGAGCAAACCCAGAGAAAAGCAAACTAGGCAAGTGTTCGGCCTTTGATGTCTATAATAAACAACGTATAGAGATCGTCTAGCCAGAGACGGAGACGGCTCCTAGGGGATTAAACTGTACTGAAATTATCATCAAACGAGGCACCTGTGTTCTCTAACCTAAGTTATCACGTTAACATCTAAACATGATACTCCATATAATTGTATAGTAAATTATATAAACAATCATCCGTTTATACTTACTACTTGAACATGCAATAATATAACCCAATAACAGTCATCTGGTCACAGTCACATGCCACCATTTTCAACACGTCTCTATAAATAACAGGGCGTTCCCTTTTATTTAAAATGCAGATTATAAACTGGAGGTAAAAATGGGTTCTGGTTCGCTTTCATACCAACGCAAGGTCAGGCAAAGGTATTCCAGATCTCATAATATTATCATATAACACACTATGATTATAGATTTTGCCTAAACTGAACCAAGTTCCTGGTATAAAACTTTTTTTTTATTTTTCCACAAAAAAAAACATGGTAGGTTGTGCGATTAGTTCAAAAGCTATTGGCACATCTGCGAGCCCTGCCAACCCCTGTAGCTAAAAATTCTAGATCCCATCAAAAGTTTAGTATTTTTGACACTGTAAGTCCCAAATTTTCAGAGAAAAATAAAAACAACTATTGCTTAATTTGAATTAATTCAAAATTTTGCCTGTGCCGTTACACTTTACATCAGGGCCTAGTCTCTGTTCTTGATGCAATGGCCCTGCACAAAACAAACCCACATGCAAATAGGAGCGGAGAATGGTCAGAGAGGGACTAGAGTCAGCGGGCACAGCAACTTAAATGCTGTTTTGGTGTAGTAAGAATGTAAGATTTTACAAAAAAATAACCGCAGGCATGACATTTGCCTTCATTCTTTGGAATTTATTCCGCTTTTTAAAACGTATCCACGTGTTTATGTCATGTTCGGGTACCCGCAAAAATAGCCAAATCATTCAACAAGGACATCTGGCGGCATGCCAGAAGAACCAAAGATTTGCATTGGGTGTTTTGCAACTAATGACCCTTCTACTTCAACACATATGAAACCAACAACCACTGCTTATATAATTTTACTGTTTGTCAACATTGGCGAATGTATCATGTTAATTAAGAACTTGTTGATTAACAAGTTCATATTTCCCCCGTCACATAGTTGTTGCAAGAATGAAAGAGAATTACCTACAGTTTATTTAAATATACACAAAGTAGACCAGAGATCATATAATTTCTAAAGAAAACGCAGGTTTATAGCTGGCTTTAAGAGTTTGCCCGTTTAGACCCTTCTTGTCAGCATTGTAACTCAGGTGTAACCCTGGGCCAGCCAACCCTGATTCAGCAAGTACTGTACTTACAGTCTGTACTTACATGTAGAGACTGTAACAACCTGACCTTATACCTGTACTTGCACGCCATGTATTGGGTTCACCAACGAGAGCGGGTTGTCGCATGGTGAAAATTTGGAGCTGGATGCACGATGCGACACCCCGGTCTCATTGGTCTGATCATACTTCTTAACCCTGCGCCCACCCTGGTGGTCGAACCCAGAGAATCGCGCTATACAAACCATGCAGCGGTTATACGAAAAGAGATTTTGGAAGACTGCAGTGTATAACCTGCGCGAGGAGCGTACACAATGTCAAGAAGCCTCACTCTCCAAAATATATCTGCACCTTGATAACAATAGGCCCCCGCAACCTGCTGATATCAGATTCGAACACATCCCCAAGCCTACCTGTTCCCTTACGAGACACGCTTACCACTCGACCATCGACACTTATTGAGCTATTGCATTTGCAACATAAGATGTAAATTCAGTTTATGTCTGCTTCTGGAGGCAGGTATTGAGTTTTAATCTAAAAGTGGGGGCCAGTACTGTGATGTGCGTTTGTACATCTGTTCCCCAATAAAGAATTATCACAGGTGCTGACATCTAATCGAAGTATTTGGTACTATTATGATAAATGCTTCTTTTGTTTTAGGATGGCTCAGGTATTTTGATAGGAGTTCCAAGGTATAATCCAAGTGACGGTAAGTATTAACTTTAAACAGAAAAAAAACAATTTTAAGTAAAAATTAGTTCTTTGCTACAGTGCCAATTATATATATATATATATATATATATATATATATATATATATATATTTATATATATATATATATATATATATATATATATATTGTTTAAATATCACATTACTAGATACTTTATTTGAAAACATATACGTATATGTATATATTGAACATATAACTTCGTATAACATCATTTCGTATAAAATATAAATGTATTTGGTACGTTATAGCATATGAAGCATGAATATTTCTTATATATCATGAAAATTAATAGACCATATATAAATTATCTTAGGATATATGTAAAACTGTAATACTCAACTTAATGTATCATCCATGAATTAACAAAAGACTTCCTGTGTCTCTGTCAAACAACCCTATAGTCATTGTTCCACCAATTTATATAGTCGTCAGCGTTGGTTAGATAACCATTCCATATATTCCAGGTATTTTGGGAGGAGCCGTAGAACTGCGAAGAAATGGTGAAGGATTCCAAAATGTGAAAAACTACAGCATAGATTTCGCTTGGAGGGACAATTATGCAGGTTAAAGATTTTCCGGGAGACTCCCGAGAATCCTCAGTTCAGCTTAGTTTGTGTATACTAACATTAGTCAACTCAGTTAGTCGTTCATGACTTATATATCGATATTAAAGTTTAAATTTCTTTGCCTTCAGAGGCAGATTTTAGTCCTGAAACAGTCTACACAACATACTTTAAAACTATATGAGTAAAAGCAATTATTCTGACAAGACTCGCTACCTGACCTTGATGATTCAGTGACCACTCGATAATTTATGCTTGTTCCCAAATGCGCGGTAACAGGAATTAAAATTCATAATGACGTGATTTTTTTATTAAAGAATAAAATGCTAAGCATCCTCCGTCAGACATATATAAAATAATCTTAGGCATACCTTATGTCATTTCAGGATATGACGTAACTTCCGGAAGTTTTCAAGCTTCCGGTCCATTGCTTCGAGTTGTTGGAGCCCCTCTATGGAGTACTCAGGGAAAGGCAAGTTAAACTATAATAAATAAGAAAATGATATTAATATTAAAAATAATAATAAAAGTCTAATTTTAATATATATAACAATATATATATAAATATTGTCAAAGGCTGTAAAATTCTGATAAATACAAATACAATAAATAAATATATGCATTTAATATCCATGTTATTTACAATCTATCTACGTCTTAGGTTTATGTATTTTCTCCGAGTTCCACGGGATTCTCCCAGGTCAAACACGAAATTCTTCCACCAGACCCTCAGGTATGTTTTTTCCCACTTTTAGTAATTTATTCATTTTTACGAACTAAAAACCGGTAAAAACATATAAACCCCCCCCCCCTCGATTGAGAACAAATACACGGGTTTATCTCTCTACAATAGAACTTAACAATAAGGAAATCCTTAAATTATAATATACTAGCAGTATACTTATAATTTTGATATCGATATGTGACATCGGGGTTACAGTGTTTACACCGAATGGCAGACCCCATGAATGATTTCGGGATTCTGGAAGAAATAAATTAATCAAGGTTCTATAAAGTTGTGGGGATGCGACACGAAAGTACTCTGAGGAAAGTTTATGGGATAGAGTGGAGCAAATCCTCAAATTATATTTACATGAAATATATATAGACAGACATACAGATTATATATTTAAAAGTTGTAGTTTATCTCTCCTCTACGAAACATTAAATATAACATTATACACCTTCCCATGGATATAATCGAGTACTGCAAAATGTTCGTCTGTGTACGAGTCAAATGAACATCTGTGGGTTCGATTATGTCTTGTAAAACTAGTCATGCTAAAAGCCCTGTCAGAAACTTCATAATAAGTGATAATGTAAGGATTTTTGTTTTTTTTTGTCTATATAATGGACCCGAACACTTAGTTCCAGTGGTTACCGATAGGTGTCACTGGTTGGTGGAAAAGGAACACCTAAGTTAAGTGTCTGTCCCTACGTGTTCCTGTCTCTCCGTGTATGGTCACCATACAGTTTGTCTATTTTCAAAATACTTATATTACGTATACAGAAGATTAAATTTCATGTGTCTGCCTGTGTGCTTCTGCCTGACAGTGTTCCTGTTTATTAAACATGTTTTCTGAGTGAAAAATGTCCTGACAGCATTATGAAAGAATTCATTTAAAAAGAGTTAAAGAATTCATTTAAAAAGAGTCGCTGCGTCTGGATCTTGATGTTGCCTGTCTGTATACCTGTCTCAAAAGACGGAAATGACAGTACTTAGAATTATGATTGAATATGAAGAACATCTGAAGTTGCATTTAGATTTGAACTGGATTTAACATTCGCGAAGCTTTGCGGTTTCTGAGGGCCGTGTTCAGATGAAGATAACCCCTCGCACTGACAACTCTAACGTGAAGCATAAGATTAAAATTATAGATAACATAGGTGACAATATTGTTATTAATAATCGCCCGGACCCATCTTGGCAACACCCACAGTTTTGGGTGATAAAAACCGATAAATTAAGTTCATAGCGGTGCATTTTGATACAACAAAATATCATATGTCATTGATTATCAGCTCAGGTCATAGTTAAATCCGGTTTTAATGTTTTCCACCACATACACGTGGTATTGCCTCGCCATATATTTTACATTGCTGAATTACAACCCAACATAAAAACCTGTTACCACACTATAATTACTACAATAAGGCCACCACAAATAAATTCCTTACAAATCTTGAACCAAACATGCGGGTCGATCGTTTGATACTCTGTTTTTAACAGAAAAAAATAACCAGTCAAGGCATAAATTCTAAATACTGTGCCAGTTTACAGAAAGCACTTACAGATACAGCACTTTGCCGTGGCATATGAACAACTCACAGCTAAACTCGTTCTTTAGTTATTCATATTTGAATGAAGATTTTGCATACAATATTATGACTGAGAGAGGTGGAGCAATCAATAAAACATTTGACCGTGGAGTAAGAGCTCAGAAGAAAATGACAAAAAATATTCGCGAAATACATTGGCCATGTTTCCATAGAACAATTTTACGTGGTGACCCAAGTATGTGACTAGGCATTAATCTGCATTCAGTGGAATGCAAGCCTACGTCATGTTGGGTCCTATATAGTCTTTAGTGTCGGATGCTCCCAAAACCGTTGCTATGTTATTGGTATGCTAAACTTCCTTTACATACAAACAGAAAAAATAGGGTTTTATTTCCTTTTCAAAGAAGGTATACCATTATCACACATGATATATTTATATTTCCGAAAGTCCGGAAGTTACTTCGGGGCTAAGGTATGCGCATGCGATTTGGATGGTGACGGAAAGGACGAGCTTCTTGTGGGGGCGCCACTGTATAAGACGACAGCAATGGAAGAGGGGCGGGTGTATGTCTTTAAATTCTCAAATAATCAGGTAGGAGGCGCTGGTTTCTAATACTGAATGTGTGTGTACATGTTTATGTATATGAAGACATTCTGATCTCTTGTGTATAAGCATCCATGTGAATAATTCTTATTTATTTACTTGTTGTATACAGGAGAAGCCGCCCTCTAGCTTTATAAAGCTACTTGGTCGACTCAGTTAAAAAATATAAAATATATATATCATATATAAATAAAATTTTAAAACAAACAAATATTCAGAATTCGATTCTTGTGAGTTGTAAAAGATTTTCTCGTGAGTTGTGTAGTAACATTATTCTCCATCTGGAATTACCATCACATGCTCACGCTCAACATTCACTTCCAGGTATGTTACATTTTACAGATATAATTCCCATAGTCCGAAAATTAAGGTCCTAGCATAATGAATATAGACAACAACAAAAAAGTCTATGAAAATATAAACCATACATTGCTACGTACAAATAAACTTGAGCGACATTAATTTCTATAGTCATTTGAAGGATCAATTTTAACTATTTTAGGCTATTTGCTTTATAAATTCCAGTTTGCCATACAAAAGATAATCTCTGGAACAGTCTCCAGAGGTCGCTTTGGGTGGATGATCCTTTGTGCTGAAGATCTTGATCAAGATGGTTTTAAAGGTAAATGCAGCATAATTATGCCAATTAGCTGGTCATCATTCCTAACAGTATGTGTGCTTAGCATACTTTAATGTGCGTTCTTTTTTTCTGTAGATATTGTTGTTGGTGCACCGTTCGAACCAAAAGGGGGCGCTGCTTATGTTTACAACGGGGCAGCGACCGGAATAGGCGATTTTCCAAGCCAGAAGCTAAGAGCACCTGTCGGCCAGATGATGTATTCATTCGGACATGCCGGGACCACCCTGACGAATATAACGACAAATAGAAAAGGATCAGTCGTGCTGAGAGAGGTTGAAGGTAATTATATGCTCAGCTATTCTCTCCGCAATTTTAAATATAAATATTATATAAATAATTATGTTTATATGATAAAATTTAATAAATAAAAATATAAAACATTATATAAATGAAGCTTTAATTATATATATAAATACATTACAAGAAAAGAGAACTGTCACAATTTCTTCTGGAGGTAAATTGGGTATTTACATACATGTTTGTCGGTGATATGTAGAGTTCAAACAGCTTCAGTCAAAATGGATAATAAACTGGTACTTTCACCAAGGTTTTTATGAGAAAATGGCAAATACCAAGGTGTTCCAATTAACCTGGACAAGCAATTTAATTTCATATATATCAAATTCATTTGTATTGTATATAATTTATCATCCAGCATAAGTTCAATCATCATCAGTTCTAGCTTTAGTACTTTACTTATTCCCCTGCGATAAAAAATAATATTCCGTTTTGCTCTGTATTTATATGTGCAGAAATTTAACTTTCTGATTTCCGATAAATGTTGGCAGAGTAGCTGTTCTCGTTTTTTCTCGGGTACAACAGCTGTTTTAACAGATTTTAAATTTTATTCCCAGAATTTTCGAAATTTTCAGGTGTAGCTGTTGGGGCCTACCGGAGAAGCAAAGTCGTTTTGTATAAAACGCGCCCGGTCATTTTCCTTGATCCTCGAATTGAGTTACCGGAAACAGTGCCTATGACATCAGCAATGTTGTTACAAGATGGCGGTTATGTTTTCATCTCAAGCTTTAATATAGGCTTAATCTACAGGAAGACACAGATAAATAAAATTTGTGCGTAATAATGTTGATTTATTTTACATTTTAATCTGACCATTACTTTTAAGTTGATATTGACTGCTCATTAAATTTCTAGAAACATAAGGGTATTCAAGCTAACATTCCTTTAGATAATAAACCAAATTATCTTTTTATTATTAAGCTCATTCTGATAAAATAGTATATATTCTTGTGGATTGGTATTACCTATATTTAATACTAATATTATTTTATTGTAATAGTTGTCATTTAGTTAAATTCCATCGTCTATTTTCATTGTTTTATCGTCTGACCGTAGAAATTGCCTTATGATCAGGGTTAAAGGACCCTTCCAGTCTTATTATTAATCCTTGCTTATTAATTCTTATTAACCACCAATTTAGTTGATACCAGGATAGTTCTGAGTTGGTAGTTTATTCCCTACTTGCAGGCTTAAGAGTGTCTGTCGTGACCGACTCTCCTGTTATACGCACGAATGTGTCCAGACATGCGTTTTCGCAGGATGTCATACTTCGCTATAACCAAAAGACGAATCTGGAAATACCTTTGTATCTAACGGTAAGATACAAACTTTCACACATAACATCACACACTCACACACACAGCTGTAAGAAATTGCAAGCAGAGGGGATAATGTTACTGTAAATTATCTACCTGGCATGAGTACAAAAGGGGTGTTTACCGTAAGTCATCCATCTATATATATGTACTTTTAAAAGACCAGCCTAACGTCATTACTATGCCAGAAGGAATCTTACCATAAATAATCTACCAATAACGAGTACATAAAGGAATGTTACCATAAACTCTCCATCTAACGGAAGTTCAAAAGAGAATGTTACCGTGAAGTATTCGACTGATGTAAGTTCGAGATGATTGTCCATCTATACATCGCGAGGAAAATACAAAATTCGGCTTGAGGAAATTAATTTTTGTGTATTTGATGTACTTCCTATAATGTCTATTCCGCCTGTTCTAAATGGTTAAATCACATTAAGCAGTTTATTTTGGTTGACTTCATATTCAGGAGGTTCAAATATCGTGATTTTCACTTTTTTATTGTTTCGCGACAGTTCAGTAATCTCGATCTCATAATAAGCTTTATAGAGTATATCCATTAGAGTATGAATTAACATTATTGAAAAAATATATGCAAACAAAAAGACTTTTTCTTCTACCAGGAACGACGGCTCAGTTATCCTTATGGCTTCAAGGTCAAGGTCAAGTACACATTATTGCGGAACCGCAGCTTAGGAAGTTCGGAGCCTATTCTGCATCCATCACGAGCTTCAGAGGAAGAAAAAACGGTAAGATTCAAATGACTGTGTATAAATGTATAGGAAAATCTTAATATAACTTAATTTGCTTAATTCAAATTTTGTGGTTTTTTTCTTGACCTGTCATTTGATATAATTTTATGATTTATATTACTGTCCGTATAATCTTAAATTAATTCTTAATAAAGATTGTATTGCACATATAAACATTTTTAAATGCTCAGATTATTTCATGAGCATATACTCTCCTGCCATTTAAACATTTCTGTATTTAGTTGAACGCAAATTTTATTCGACAGAAGAATTATATCTGTACCGTTTCATCTTTGCAGATGTAAAATTTTACCTGCTGTTTTTTGTGTAACACGGTCCATTTAACCAATAAGCCAAGATATAAATTATGATTTGTTTCTGTCACAGGCAAAATTGGATTTATTATGTGGAGACACCCAACAATGTGAAACAGACATATCTGTCTATGGAGCTAAGTTCCGTGGACCGGAAGGCACGTCATCTTTTGTGTATAAGGATTCGCGCGCAGCTGTCTTTGAGTTCGGAGTTAGGAACGGTGACCACGTGGCTAGGGGCATGGAAGTTACGGTGGCATTACCGCAAAATATCCGTTACCAGTCAGCAAACATCTCAGGTAAAACAGGTTACGTGACTGGTGTTAATTTATGTGCACACCGTTATCTTTTACGCGGTTGCGCTGAGGTTGCGGTGCGGGCGCAGATGAATTCAGACATGATATTATGAAGTCCTTTTATGCGGTAATTCCGGATTTATCACACAGGTATGGGGTCGAAGGTATCCCGCTCAATAGCACACATCACGTAAAGCATTCCCCACGACTGTATATTTTTTTAACAGAATATGACGCTAATGAAAACCGCATAGTCTGTCTTAGACATATTTACATTTTATCTACATCGTATGATAGTAATAAACCGCCATATGTCGTTGTTATTGCATGTGTTTAGCGGACCCAAACATGGTATAAACACGTGGATATACACGAAGCAAACAGCTTGTATGAAGTGGAATCGGCAATTTCTAGCTTGTTTTTTTATAAAAGGCCCAAGGGATTACTTTTAGTTGATAGACGTTAGATATCGCAATAGGCCCCTTAAATTCGACAATTAAGTCTTAAAGAATGATGTTGCAATGTACCAATAGTGCCACAATAACGGACCTATCGTAACGATGTATCTGTAAGCAGTGGGTAAATTGTTTTTAATCCACTTAACTAATAGGTACCTTTGAACAAGATTATTGTAATTTACCGCTTTTGCTTCTCAGTGTCTTTTCGACAAAACGTTAACTTTAATCATATTTCAACTCAACGAAGTAAAACGTTTTGCATCCTCGTTGGCATTCCACTCAAACATATAAGAATATACAAAGGAATAATACAGCTTCAATGCCTTACACCAAGGCACAAAATCAACAAAAGGGGCCCTGAGATGCAATAGCCATTTAACCGTAATTGTATCCGCCAAAACAGAGTTTTGCGGATACTATGTTTTCAGTCGGACGCCGCCGCCGCCGCCGCTTAGGTTTCCAGAAAACTCCTCCGTAACCACCGGGCAGAATCTTTTAGAAATTGGGAATTATGATCGGGTCACGTGTGAACTACTGCGCCCTCATTTTTGGTAGACCTCTGACCTTTCCTCTCTGCCTACATATCTCGTGAACCGTTAAACTGATCAGGCTACAATTTTTGCTCAAATATAACCCTTGGATAGCTTTATAACATACACTAAAAATGGTGGCGCCACCTGCAACCATTTTTGCACAGCGTCCATCTGTTCATCTGCCTTGGGATAAAATTATACTCATATCTCTGCATTGGTTGGACCTTTTCACCTAAATTTTTGCTTGTGTATACATCTTGGATAGCCTCCTCGATTTTGTGGCAGGTGACGCCACCTACTTGAAATTTTGCATGTGTATTGATCTCACATAGATATTAATCATACACAAAATTGGTGGCGCCACCTTCCACCATTTTTGCACAGCGTTCTTCTCTTTGTCTGCTGTGGCATAAAATAACTCATATACAAGTAGTGGTTTGACTTATCTGCCTAAAATTTTGCATATGTATACAACTTGGACAGCTTTCTGGATTTTGTTGTAGGTGGCGCAACCTACATACACATTTCGGCTGCAGACATCCATGCTAATATGCAACTCAGCTCACTCTATTTTCCCTTGCCACTCAATCCATGCCTCAATTCACCCGTCCCACTCTGATTTCGGCGGATACACGTAGTCGCTTGTCGCCTACCCGTATTCTAGTTGATAATATAAAGAATCCATTACTATTATATTCTGTTTTTGCAGGGAATTTCACCAAGGCCTCTTGTATCATCGACGGAACGGAGGTAAAATGTATGTTCAGTCACTTTACCCCGGCCTGGACTGACACTGGTATCCGCTTATCTTTGAGTTTACAGGACGTCGCTCCCATCCGTGACGTCACATTTTACGTCAATGTCACTACACTCACATCAGAAGCAGGCAGAAAAGAAAACAACAATTTGGCGCTGAAAGTACCGTTGGTTATAAAGACGGATGTTGACGTTGCCGGGTGAGATAACTTAACTGCAAAAAATATACAGAGCGCATGAATATATCTTTCCCGAAAGTTGTTCAAAAAATTTTTTTCGTGATGTTATTAATACCAAACTCTACATTTCTCGGCGAACAACCTTCAAAAGTAGACCTCACTCGAAAATACGAGACCGTTTTCGGTTCCGGGAAACCCTTCACTTTATAATAACGAAACCAAAACTGGTTTCGGCGAAACTAGGAAACCACCTCCTGAGCTGGTTTCGGTATCAGTTTCGACAAAACCGTCCACTCGATACTATGACTGTCATATTGGTGGCATTTGGCCTGGATAGTGCAATTTTGTTGATTATTTTATATAACTTGAACCGGTTGAGTTAAATAGGCAATAACTGAACAGTCCTTTATAAAGTATTTTTTATTCAATATTCCTTACTTCCACCCTTTATAACTAAGAAAAAGACATACGTATCCTTTATGTACATGTCGTTTGATACGTGGATATGTGATAGGACACAGAGAAATTTTCTGTTTCCATCATAATTTCAGTATAAAATGGCCAGTCACAATAGAGAATACTCTCTCAAGGTCTCAAAGTGTTCAGATGGATATCTCTAACTTTTGATAAATCAATTCATTTAATTGTATTAATTAAATAACGATGTTATAATTTGGCTACTAAAACCGAAACTGTCCACTAATTAATACAAAGCAACCAAACAGAAACGTTTTTCTTGTAACCGAAACTGATTTCGTATTTTTGAGTGGGCCCTTAAATTTGAGCAGACGAACAGTCCATCGACTAAATTTCTTATCTGAGATTGTTAAAATAAGCTATTTTAGTTTTTTTCTAAAATGTTGCCCGAGACATATATTTAAGTTCAACTTGAATGCGAACTAATTAAATTGAATCTAAAATATATTTGATTTTAATTTTCTAGACATTTTACCCCAAATGATGTCGCCGTGCCTATATCGGGCGGAGGAGAGACCAAAGAGGTTAATTATGACGTCACACTGGTTAACCAGGGTCCCGGCGCCATGCCCAATGTCACGTGGGTTCTTTGTGTCATAGGTACGAACGGCAGAAGTCTTCTCCAGAACATAGGCGATGTGAGTGATGTAATTCCCTGTATTCTTTTTTAATAGGTGTATGATTTTGTTATGGTATAACCCAAATAGACACTGTCCATATCACTTTCGCATGTTTTAAGTTTTGGAAATTTAAACCCTTTTAAACAGGGTTGTGCTGGCGAAATAACATAAATCTAATTATTTTTAAATTATTCTATACATTTTCAACGTATTTTTATTTTAATTAACCAGAAAACTATCGGTAAAACTGGGTGATTGTTGTAATGAACTTAATTTTCTTTCCTTTTTTAGGGAAAACATGGGCGATGTAGGTATGTCCGACTGCCTGATGTCAAGTATATATTATCAATAGAGGATGTATGTCCGTCAAGCACGAAAACAAAGGTTGGTTTTATTTATCTCTCATATCTGTCTTGTGTTCTGTACCACCATGCCATGCCTAGCTATGACAATATGACATTCAAGCCTTTTTAAAATAAACTGCTAAGGGCCTGCGAGTCATGATACAAATTATAAAAGAACACCCATTCCAAAGGTCGGATCAAATTATTCGCTGTGTAGTAGTCTATGACATCGTAGGCTTATATGGTCGTGTTTTATTTGTTAAATAATGAAAGAAACATGTTGTTACACAAAATTTGTGGTGGTTACCATGGCGGCCAAAACTGGAGTCTGAAGCATTTCGGCTGCCTCAGTCTCCGCTGTAAACCGATGTGTATGACGCACGGTAGTGACAAACTTTCCGAGTAAAACCAGTCTTATTTTTGATACCTGCTGCATGAATACACGTGAGTCAACCGTGAATGTAATATTTATTATTTTTTGAAACAGAATAACATCTTTTTTTCGTCTTATCTCAGAAAAATGGCAGTTACACAAGCAGATAAAAATGTAAAAGTACTGTTAGAAATGGCGTCCACATCTGCTTGTACTAGATTTGATCCAAACCCTATAGCTAGTGCTGCCACCTCAACGTCTTCAGTTAATTAAAAAAAAAGTTTTAGGTGGAAGGAAATCTTATGAAGGAAATTCGGTCGTTTTGATCCTGCAAAAAATCTTTCTACAACTGGCGTGCTTGGGGGGAGTCGTAGCTGATCTGAAGTTGCTTCGGCTACCAGCGATTGGTCATAAATGTGCTTATATGACAGTCGTAAGACTATCACAAGACCGCATACGACTAGTCGTATGATTGTCTTCGGGAGTCTTGCGCTGGTCGTACGATAAGTCTCAACAAGTTACAAGTGGCCAAGTGGTCACTGCATGTAGAAGTGCGATGTTCGTGCGTCATTCTAATCGTTATCCGTCCGCGAGTGATTTTATGCCAAAAGTCGCAGACAGTTGCCACGGCCGTCAGTTTTCGTAACTCAGGTGTGACTGAGCCCTATGGTGTAACATCTACTTGGAATGAAAAGTAAATAAATAATTAATCGGTTGTATGTCTTACTATTGGTTTTAACGATAAACCACTGCCTTCCAAAATCCTGGATCCGCCCATATATAGGTGTAGCCTAACTTTATGGCCCTGACCGAGCAAAAACAAAAACTTCAACACTACTTACTACCCATAATTGATACTGTGTTTTCACGCGGGATCCGCCGCCGCCGCCGCATTCCTCAATGAAGAACTCCTCTTAGGCCCTTGGACCGATCTTTCTGAAACCCGGCATAGTTGGTGGGTCACATATGAAGTCGTGCTTAACAAAGATCGGTGGCGCCACCTCCGATCCTTTTTTGCGTGGTGTCCATCTGTGAGTCTTTTTCCAGTGAGAGTAGCACATATCTCAGGAGTGGTTCAATATATTTGGCTGACATAGTGCAGATCCATTGATCTGCGGCACCTCCCTCTTTGTAATCAAGACTGGCGGCGCAATTTGCAATCGTTTTCGCGTAGCGCCCACCCGTTCTTTGCGTTGGGTGAAAATCACTAATATCTCAGGAATGGTTCAGTGTATCGGCCTGAAATTTGGCATGTCCATCTATCTTGGGCATCTTTGTCGTACACATGACGGGTGGCGCCATACCTGTATATACGGATTTGTAGAATACATCCAAGCATTTATCTCAAGAGTCATTGGACGAATCCGCCTAAAAGAAAGTTTGCATATCCATAGATCTTTCATACCTTAATCTCATACTTAATGCTGGAAGCGCCTCATGCAATCAATTTCATCTGGCGTCCATCTGTAGATCTGTTTTGGTGAAAATCATACATATCTCAGAAGTCATTCAGTGTAACAGCTTTAATTTTTGCATGTCGATTCATCTTGGATAGCTTTCTCATACACAAGACAGTTGGCGCCACCTACAATCATGTATTTTACACATATTTTTATAATTATCTCATAAGTCGTTTGACGTGTTGGCTTGAATTTTTTTTCATGTCTACAGATCAAGCATTATCGTATACACACGACTGGCGGTGCCACCTAAAATATTTTTGTTGGTTTCGTTCATCCGTGCTCAGTGCGATACTTGGGCATCTCTGACGCCACAAATTATTCGGGCTGTCACGCCAGGAGAGATTCCATGCCTCACTTAATCCATGCCTCTGTGATAGGCGGATACTTGCAGTCGCTGTCCATATTTTAGTTGAAACTATTTTGCCAGTTTAAGCGGATTATGGTTTTAGTGTACTCTACAAATTCTAAACACACAGGCAGATTCAACATTCAGCGGTAACAAAGTCGGCCGTGTTTTGGTGCCACTGTTGTTTTATTGTTAAAACCTTTCATCCTATTTTAACTGATTTACAGACCTAGCAAGATCTTGATTGGACTGTTATACATATCAATAAAATCCCCAAAACCAAGAAACCTAGTATGTAACTAATGTTCAGATTTTTTAAGAGGATAAAATTGAATATTCGAGGAAAACAGAAAGGATTTTATTACTTTTTTCATACTGTGTCATATTATGAACTATAAATGGTATTTTATATGTGTGCAGGTAGACTATTGGGCGTATGCTTGTTCGGCTGGAGAACTAGAAAAAGATTCTGTTCACAAGGATTCGGTTCCGCTTGAAGTCAACACAGATATCGCCCGGACAGTTTTGGTATATTTACGATGAGTATATCACAAACTTTATGTGGCTTATTGGCATTCACTATTACTTACTGTTATCGTATTTCTTTTAGGGTATATTGTTATTTTTTAAACAGTAAAATGCTGCATAATACTAGGGGACTATAAACAAAAGACTGGTACACTATTAACCATCCGGGGACATCTTGACAGGTGGTGATTCATTTATATACTGTGGTTTGCTTTTCTTTCGTTGGGTTAATTTTTCGCGATTTTACTGCTTAAGTGTTTCAAAGGTTTTATCTATCAATACATGTATATAAATTATTTAATAATATAAAAAAAAAATTAAATGAGGAGAAATTTTTTTCATTTTAGATAAGTAATGTAAAAAAGTTATTTAATATATCAATATTTGATTTAAGAATAAAATTAATAATGCGTTATTATTTATATTATAATATTTAATATCAATTGTTTTGCCTTTACTTGTATGGATAGATTAAATGAGGTGATAGTAGACCTACAGTATGAAAGATTGTTCACCTGTTAAGATGAGGCGTCTTATTCACGGAAGTTTTGTTTTCGCGATAATTTCCCCTTCGCGAAAAAAACCGAACATGAAACCATACCGAACAAAAAACCTAACCACTTTATTTGTTATTGATAAATGTACAGACCATAAAAGATGATACAGGCTGAATGCTTTCACTCTAACGAAAGGATTGCATGGCTAACATTAACTAATTATATTAAAATATAATGATATAATTGCTATTTCATTCATCGGACTGAAGCGTGAAACAATATAAGGAAAGTTCTGACATGGAAGAACATAACAACATTATGGGATTAACATTACGTATTGGCTGCTCGCGGTTGCCTTTAGCAATAATGGACATTCATGAATTTACAGTAACATGTATAATCTATAGATACCTTGAGTAAAACAGTGTACAACTGGTGGTACCTTTGTCTAAACATCTGCACGGCCTACAGTAAAGTGATGGTATATCTAGATTAAACTAACTAGATAGTATTAAGAAACATTCTGAATATTAGTTAGGTTTGCCGATCTTTACTAAAATATTAACTTCTCTATGTTAGAGATTTTTATTAATTTTTCTTTTCAGAAAACTTCGCGGGACATTGAGTTGAATTTTACAGTGCTTGTGTATGGCACCACGAATTTGGAAAATATGAGCCAGCTGATGATCTATACAAAAGGATGGGTAACAATTACAGATTACTATAAATCTCCATTGCAAGGAATGCAAACCTCCGCCATTTGGGGTGCTCCCATAACCGTATTTGCATTCACGGGTTTATTCGTGCTTAGGTGGCTTTACCATTGTGAACATTCCTTGATGACGTCCCTGAATCCGTGTCATGTATCGGATCCACACCAAAATCTAATCGATTCTTCATAAGCCCATTAGCGAGAAGCCCTGAAATTTCATGAGATTCCAAACATGATTGCGTGAGATATGTTGTGAACAAACGCAAACACAAACAAACACACAAAAACACACATACACGAAAGGGGATGAACGTATAGCGTATACCCGTTATTCAGACATGCGACCTCTGACATTTGGTTTTTAGGATGTACGAAAATTGCTGCCCCAATGAGGGGTTCGAGAAACTGGGAGAGATAAACCTTTCAGCTTTCGTTAAGGGCTCGGGGATGTGACATGAAAGTACTCTGAGGACAGTGTCCATTCGAGAAACGGTCTTGGGAGAGAGTCTAGTTGCAAGGGATCGTGTACCGGCAAAGATCATAGTGTAATTACGCATTTGTACGAGAAAGCAAAACCATAAAATTATCGTAGCATTATATATTGTTAAAGATAAGAGCTGATTCGGACGTGATAAGGCTACATAAGCCCCTGTAGTCAGTAGAGATACCTAGGGAATAGAATTAATAGATATTATTTCTATGAAATATAATTATGCAGGTATAATATTAATAACATTAAAAAAAATAATAATAAGCAAAATAAAACAATTGCAATTCTATATAACCATGAATTTTTATCACTTTGTAATTAGAATTCTTAACATGTAATAATAATTATTTAGTAATTTCTATCACTACTACAACTAGTATTTATAATAATAGTTATAAATATGATCGTCTCCAGTATATAAACAGTAACACAAGAATACGTCCTTCAGAGTCGATTACGGCTGGTTGGCTGGAAGGACGACGGACCTGACCTCTTGTGGGTGATTGTTGGTTCGTCTCTGGGTGGAGGACTGTTTATGGCTATTCCGGCTATTGTCTTGTATAAGGTAAGGGAATTATCGCCAATAATTCGTCCAGAACAATTATCTTAATGCAAGCTTTCATTCAGACTACTGGATTTTTATGCCAAATCTATGTTTACAAGCTAATTAATCAGCCTCTGTAGTAAACAGAAAATCTATAAAATAACTAGAAATCATTATTATTTCCTCTCATCTATTGCGTTCCACAGTGCGGATTTTTCAAGCGACAGAAGAAAGAAGAGATGAAGAGATTGAAACGGCAGAGTGTAATAAAGAGATGTGACGAAGGTCAGTATCATCAGCCAGTATCATCAGCCAATATTATCAGCTGGTATCATCAGCCAGAATCATCAGCCGATATCATCAGCCAATTTTATAGGCTATATTTTCATCAGCAAGTAACATCAGCTTGTATCATCAGACAGTATCATCAGCCGGTATCATCAGCTAGTATCACGGCTAGTATCATCAGCCAGTATCATCAGCTAGTAACATCAGCCATTACCATCAGCCAGTGTCATAAGCCAGTGTCATCAGCCAATATGATCAGCCAATATAATCAGCTAGTGTTATCAGCTAGTATCATCAGCCAGTATCATCAGCTAGTATCATCAGCTAGTATCATCAGCCTATTTTATCAGCTATAATATCAACAACTAGTATCATCAGCTAGTATCTTCAGATAGTATTATCAGCCAGTATCATCAGCCAGTTTTATCAGCTAAAATTTCAACAACTAGTATTATCATCTAGTATCATCAGCTAGTATCATCCGCCAATTTTGTCAGCTATAATATTAAACAACTAGTATCATCAGCTAACATTATCAGCCATTATCATCAGCCATTATCATCAGCTAGTATCACCAGCTAGTATCATCAGCCATTATCATCAGCTAGTATCTTCAGCTAGTATCATCAGTAAGTAACAAAAGCCATTATTATCAGCCAGTGTCATCGGCCAGTATCATCAGCCAATATCATCAGCTTGTATCATCAGCTAGTATCATCACCCAGTATCATCAGCCATTATCATCAACCAATATTATCAGCTAGTATCATCAGCTAGTATCATCAGCCATTATCATCAGGTAGTATCATCAGCTTGTATCATCAGCCAGTGTCATAAGCCAGTATCATCAGCAAATTCTATCATCTAGTATTATCAGTTTTTATCATCAACTAGTATCATCAGCCAGTATCATCAGCCATTATAATCAGCCAATATTATCAGCTAATATCATCCTCTAGTATCATCAGCCATATATCATCAGCTAGTATCATCAGATGGGCGGTCCAACCAAGGAGGACTAATGACAAAGGGGTCCGAGAAAAGGGGTCCAGGCCGCAACTATTGGTCTGAAACCCTTAGAAAATGGATAAGGTTGCTGGGAAAAGGGAGGGGGGGGGGCTGATATCATCAGCTAGAATCATCAACTAGTATCATCAGATTAAAATAGGTGGTCACGACGAAATATGAGTCATACAGTCCGAAACGTAAAATGTAATTTAGTCGGAGCAAAAGTTATATATCAAAATAGAGGGACGATACTGAAGTTGATCATAAATTAATCAGAATATTTTCGCCATGCGACCTGTGCTTTTCTGCGTTTTAGTGTGTATATATGCCAAATGGCAGTTCCACGGACAGTTTCTGAAATAAACCTAACAGGCTGCGTGGATGTGGCACGAAAGCACTTCGAGGACAGACAAAAATCTGTCCACGGAGAGGATTTGGTGGATGTGTACATCGGCAAAGCTATGGGCTGAATAATGCTTTATGAAGCATGTCCTTAATTTCCCAAATATAGTAAGATACAAAAGTACATCAGAAACAATAGATTCCGACATATGACGATGGAATTGCACATATTTCTATAAACCAAATTGTCAAACAAATGAGAGAAGGTATGAAGATATGTCCCTCAAAAAAGTCAAAATGTAAAGTCATATATATGAAAACAGTTATATATATGAGAAATGAAACATGATACAAAAAACTTAATAATAAGTTAAGTTAACCGAAAGTCGCAATTTTAGATGAGGCGGCTTGCACAGCAAGGTAAATGTATGATCAAGGGCAGGAAGAGTACTTTGGACAATGATATACATCAAAAATGCAATTAAAACTACGAAAGTTTATACAGTTTAAACTAAAGTTACCTATTTAATGACATATTATGTTAATAATAATTATGTATTTCAATTTTCAGGGCAAACGGGACACGATGACACTGAAGGGTTACCTCCTAAATACTGACACTGAGTCTTCTGAATTTATGAAAATATTTAATTTTGATAAATGCAAGTGATCGAGAATAATCAAGTTCATATAATGTTTAGCTTTCTGGGATAATAATGCCTAAATTATTACTAATGAAACTCAACTTTCTTCAATTTTTTTACATATACTGGTACATTAGATAACTTTCGTTATCTCTGTATATATGTAACATAATATGACGTATTGTGTAAATAAATGTATTGTTTGTAAAATTATTCGTTCTTCTTTTCATTAACTGCATTCATAAAAGTACATTTATATTTTCATTCCCCAATTGGAACATATTAATATATTCCAACATACATATTAATAGCAAGGTACTTTATATAAATATGTTTATAACAAGGTTTATATTTGTCAAAGGTCAACCGGACATATCAGGCGTTCAATGAAACTTGATTCCATGAAACGACATTTGCCAGCACTGATGCAGTGGGACGGTCAGAGTCGAAAATTAGTTATAGAATTTGCCGCAAGGTGACGGTACCTGTCCTAACTGCTGCAATACAGCGAGAGCAAGATTCGGGTCAAGCAAACGTGTTCAAAATCTCATTATATTATCATATAACACATTTGCCTATGAAAAAATTATTAATATAGATTTGACATAAAATGAACCCTAATCCTAGAGGATAAACAGTTTTTCTATTTTTTTCACAAAAAACATGAGGTTGTGAGTTTTGTTCAAAAACTATTGTCACATCTATGAGCACTGTCAACACGGCTATGACGTCACACATATGGAAATCCCCTGTGACTAAAATTCTAGATCTCATCAAAATCTTAGTATACCTGACACTGTCAGTCCCACATTTTCATGGAAGAATAAAAACAACATTTAATGCTAAATTTAAGTCATTTCTAAATTTTGCCTTTGACGTCACACTTTGCACAAGCCAATCACACTAGGACCCAGTCTCTGAACTGGATCAAATCTACCGTGCACACAACAAACCTATGTCCTGTTACGTTTACCTAACGTTTATGTATCTCTCAGCAGTAATTTTAAAATATCATCAGCTGAATCGACTGGGCCAGTCTACTGAGAGAGAGAGAGAGAGAGAGAGAGAGAGAGAGAGAGAGAGAGAGTGTGTGTGTGTGTGTGTAATTATATTTATGTATCATATTATTAGCATATTATTGAAAAAGAAATAGAGATAACATATTCACAGCATTTCTACGTCGAATTTTTGTAAGTGCTCGGTTCAACAGGAAGAAATGAACGTCAACATGAAATGACCGGAAGTGACGTATCGGCAAGGGTATTGATGCTAGATAAAAACTGATAATAGTACATAAAGTAAGGTTTATTTATCAAATATTATAACTACTTGATATATTGAGTCTTTAATGAGAAATGGCCATCTACATGTTGACCTTTTGACCTCTCCTTTAACCTTTACCTTTGGTCATATTAAACAAATTGATCGAACGATGTAAAACTTTAAGTACAGCTTTAGTTCTATAAATCAGAACTGAAACGTGATTGGTCCTTTTGTAAGTTTTTTTTCAGATAAGGAAACTAGTGAAGTCGAATTTTTGTAGTTTGCATATTGGTTTCCACATACCAAATTCGCCACTGCATTCCTACATTATAAATGACACATGTTTGTAAAAAAAATCCATATCCTGAGTCAAATGGTTTATCTGTAAACGTAGCCTGACTGAAAAGGGCTGAATCACCATCTCATGTGGTTCAGCATGAGTTAATTCAAATATTATGTCATAAAACTGTTAGTATCAGGTTTGATAATAGATGATTTGATTTGGAGCTGAAGGTTGAAACCCGTTATATAACTCGTCATAGAACCTCGTAGATTCTCTCTGTCTTAACCACAGGTAATGACTTCTATTCCTAACCCCGTGCATATAAAACCAAAAATCAAGAAGGCTTGATAATAATTACATATCTAATGCAAAGCTTCATCCTCGTCTAATAGTCAATGCCACTAACAGGCCATGGACCTATCATAACAAACCTTCGACATTTAAAATATGAGAAAAAAGCACACCTTTTGAACCCTGTGACCTAGAAAAATGCGAAAAATATTTATGGATACGTGGAGATAAGTATTACATTCAGAATCTAAGTTATATTCCTTATAATCACTAATGTTTTCATTTCTCTTCCGTATAAATTTTGTTTTAATATTCGTCTGAAGCATTCAAGATGTTTGAATAACCAACTGATTTTCATTTAATATTGCAATGTTCACCCATAACTTAACGTTTATCTCCTAATATAACAGTATATTATTTTATCAAATTCAGTTGAGGTTTATTTTCCCTATTTTTTCGAATAAGTTTTATATATTTTTTTTTTTTTGAAAGATGTTTCAGTAACATCAGTCTAAATTATGAATACTCCGGGCATTCAAAGACAAAATGGTAAGAGTGTAAAATCTGGTTACAGCGAAGAGTGTAATATGATTACCTCACAAGCAAATCGTCGTAATGTACGACTTACACGTGACGTCGCAAACATAATTTCCGGTTTAGACATATCGAGCTCCTTTTGATATAATTTTGAAACATCCATCACGAAAATGATTGACAATTGGCATTGTATTTACACACACACACATAGCCTATATTTATATATATATATATTTATATATATATATATATTTATATATATATATATATATATAAATATATATATATATATATATATATATATATATATATATATATATATATATATATATATATATATATATAAACCTCTATAATGTAGGCACCCTTGGGACGGCGCCAAAATGCCATTTTTATAGAGGTGCCAACTTTATAGAGGTAATAGTTGTCACATTCAGTGCTGCCACCTACCTTCAAATATTATTAAAGTTGTTCCTGTTTTAAAATTACTTCAGGCATTTTCTCTCTGTTTTCAAACAAAGGTTAATAAGTAAATATTTATAATTGTTAATAAATATTATATTATATATATATATATATATGTCTGTATGTTTGTATATGTGTGACTGTATATTATAACATATATAGATGGATATAACCCACACGCATTGATCCTGTTATTAAGATCTGTCTCTTTTTTTATACGTTACCCAGTGCATACTTAGGTATACACTAAGCTGTTCCACAAAGTTTCTCTAAGACAACTCTCAGAAATCTTTGAACACGTACACCGTTAGGGCTATGTCAAGCCTTTATATTATATTTAATTAATAAGAGGGGTGTAACAGTGGATATGACACTATATGCATGCAAATGACCAGTGCATGGCGTTGAACATTAAATGAAACTTAATTGTATCAGCCAAAACAGAGTTTTGTGGATACTATGTTTTCAGTCGGACGCCGCCGCCGCCGCCGCTTAGGTTTCCGGAGAACTCCTCCGTAACCACAGGGCAGAATTTTTCGTAATTTGGAATTATGATCGGGTCACATATGAACTGCTGCGCCCTCATTTTTGGTTGACCTCTGACCTTTCCTCTCTGCCCAGCGTCCATTTGTGCGTCTGTTTCCACACATAAACCCAAATATCTCGGGAACCGTTTGACCGATCAGGCTAAAAATTTTGCACAAATGTAGCCCTTGGAAAGCTTTATAACATACACTAAAAATGGTGGCGCTACCTGCAACCATTTTGCACAGCGTCCATCTGTTCATCTGCCTTGGGATAAAATCACCCATATCTCTGCATTGGTTAGACTTATATACCTGAAATTTTGCATATGTATACATCCTGGACAACTTTCTTGATTTTATGACAGGTGGCGCCACCTTCATTCACGTTTACGCTGCAGACATCCAAGCTCATATCTCGGAAACCGTTTGACCGATTGGGCCCAAATTTGCATGTGTATAAATCTCACATAGCTCTTTATCATTCGAAATCATGGTGGCGCCACCTGCAACAATTTTTGCACAGCGTCCGTCTGTTTTTCTGCCGTGGGATAAAATCACTCATATCTCGGCAGTGGTTTAACATATCTGCCTAAAATTTTGCATCTTTATTCATCTTGAATAGCTTTCTCGATTTTGAGGCAAGTGGTGCCACCTACATTTATGTTAACGCTGCAGACATTCAGGCGTGTATCTCAGGACTGTTTTGACATATTCCCCTGAAATTTTGCATATGTATAGATCTCACATAGATCTTAATCATACAAAAAATAGGTGGCGCCACCTACCACCATTTTTGCACAGTGTCCTTCTGTTTGTCTGCTGTTGGATAAAATCACTCATATACAAGTAGTTGTTTGACTTATCTGCCTAAAATTTTGCATATGTATACAAACTGGACAGCTTTCTGGATTTTGTGGTAGGTGGCGCAACCTACCTACACATATCGGCTGCAGACATCAATGCTAATATGCAATATGTATGAGTCAGCGGTTTACGTCACAGCGCCAAGGAAGAATCGAGTGTTTTTTATTATAATACGAGGAAAACGTGTCAAGGAAATATTTCAGGCATAATTACTCAAAAACATGACAATGGTAACGGAGGAAACAACCTAATGTCAAAACAGCCGTTTCTATTACATCCCAGGATTCACATTAATTTTAATGCTCTTTCTGTTCGGCACCCACGGTTGGTCTTGTTTGGTTAACGCGGACGTTAATTCTCGGGTCCCGCTCGATTATTCATAAACTGACAGTAAAGAGCTTTGTAGATCAACATCGAGCATGACGGGACAATTGATGGTGCGTCACCCGCAACAGTAACGTAGCCCTATTGACCCCTGCTTTATAATATGCATACGGGCCTATAATATGCTAAGTACATATATTCTCGAGGTTACATTTTCGCGATTTTTATTTTTTTCAGTGTTTGGCGGAGGTTCTAGTTTCGCGACCTTAATTTTGATTTTCATAATCAGAATGCATCGATTATAATGTTTATTATTTATTATTCTCACAAAATCTTCAAATATTGACGAGATTCCAAAATAACATTGGATAAATGGAAATCCTTGCTGACTACTGGCTGATTGTGTATAAAAGATCTTATGTAATGTCTAGCTTAGATTTACCGGTTATGTAAAATGTATATTTTTATTTATGATATAAATCGTTTGCTTTTCAACTGTTGATGTTCTAAATTACAAATTATATGTCAATGAGGAAAAAGAATTAATGTCTCTTCATGCAGTGAAAATGAGTCTTCTAATTCACCAAGGTTTCATTTTCACACTGAGTTTCCTTTCGAAAAAGTAGCGTATTTAAAACTCACCAGAACATGAAACCAACAATTATATATATATATATATATATATATATATATATATATATATATATATATATATACAGATCACGTATACTTGATAAACATAAATTATGTCAAGGAGATAAAAAAATTAGATTTTGTAACACTAGGCAGCGTGAAATGTCTAGGGGAATGAATAAAGAAGTCAGTGTTTTTTTCTTAACAAATAACGATAATTTATTCTTAAAACAACCCTAACATTACAATACACTAAATCAATACAATTACACAGTAAAACAGCGGTATAACAACAAATCAATACAATCAAACAGAAAAATACATAAAGTGCACAGTACCTTGATACCACCACTGTCACAGCGACAAGTTCTTTAAAATGTATAAGTCGGACGAACAGTTCACACAAATTCTCTTGGAGGATAACAGTCCAATTTAAAGCTCTTGTAACAATCCAGAAAGTTAACTGAAGACCAATTAAGATTCGTCACAAATCAAGAAGGAAATCTGAAGAAAATCTTTAATTGCCGCACTTATCGGAATAGGTCCCACAAACTGACATACACTCTTCTGTGTCAGCTGGAATATTCTCTCACCTCTCTCCCGGCTCTAAAACACGGCCTCTTTATATCACTTTTCACCTCAAGCCGAGAATTTTCTATTTCTCGAACAATCTAAAGAACTTTACAGGTGCACAGACGCGAACATTCGAGACAGGCACGGCAACGAGCTGTTACACTCAATGAGAGTTGCACCAGTACGGATTAAACTGAGAGTGCAACACCCGGCCAGGCGAGGCCGCTATGACACGAGTTACGCGTGGCACACAAACAAAATGTCAACAACACATGGAACATCCGTGTGCACAATAAAACAATCATCTGTAAGACCGCTGCACACAATAAAAGGGGCACCTGTAACAATATATATATATATATATATATATATATATATATATATATATATATATATATATATATATATATATATATATATATTCTCCATCTAGTTGGCACCTCTATAAAATGAGTATGGTTTTATATGCCTGGTCCCGAAGGTGCCAATGTTGTAAAGGTTTCTCACATTATATAGATAATTTAGTCTATCTGTACTATGGAGACAGCCTGTCACCCAAAACGTCGATTTGTGATGAACTGAAGACGATGGGGTGACAGTAAAAGCTATTGGGTTCGTATCACTTCTAGTATGCGCAGAGTTGCACGCCATTTCTAACATTTCTTTTTATTTTCATCTGCTTCTGGAACTGTCATTTTTGCGAGTTATGACATAAATTATCGTTATACTGTCGGAGATAATAATATCTATTACATTCACGGTTGACTTGACACGTGTATTCGTGCATCAGTTATTTTTGATACCGAGGTTGGTTTTAATCGAAAACATTGTCTCTTCGTTGGTCTTGACGGCTCGTCAGTTTATTCTCGAATGCCTAGAGCGGAGTGTCATGTTGTATCTGTACTACGACAAAACTCAATCGAAGTCTGATCTTACTTGGTGAAATTATGGTTTAATATTCAGCTTTTCCATGACAAATTAGACCAATTGTGAGATTAAATCAATT